>CP137675.1:4889803-4921989 GCA_037976565.1 Mesocentrotus franciscanus | reverse complement strand
GATTGATGGATTACCGCCAAATTTGGGTCATGTATGTATCTTGCAGAGCTAATGAACTGATTAGATTTTGAGGTCACGGAGGTCAAAGGTCACAGGGCTCGTTATGTATGCAAAATAGCTTGTGATCCCGTTATTTCAAGAATCGATTGATGGATAACCGCCAAACTTGGGCATGTATGTATCTTTAGAGTCAATGAACTTAAGATTAGAATTAGGGTCACGAGGTCAAAGGTCACAGGGCTCATTTGTATCCTAAAATAGCTCGTGATCGTGTTATCATTAGAACCAACAGATGGATTACAATCAAACTTGAATTTAAAAATTGCTTCCATTTTGGTTTGTAAAATTGCTCTATGGCGGAGGCATTTTTCGACTTCATAGACGCTAGTTGAAGTTCCATCTAGTTTAACCCTTAATTCTGTTTTAAATGGTCTGGCAGTCACTGATCAAGTTAGAGTTTTCCTTTGTAAAGTGGGTTCTTTAATGTGTACATTTAAACACTACATAATCTTAATGGAGCTTGCTACTATACCAGGGTCAGCTCTACAAAGAATATTCTGATAATAGTGGATTGGTGGGATAATGTATGATTACATTTACTTATTTCCTTTACCTAACATATCTCTGTATCTCTTTCTATGTTACCCCCTCCCCTCTCTTATCCTTTCTCTGTACATGTACATGATAGATCGTAAGTTTGGTGTGAAGGCCCGTCTAAGTGGAGCCCTACCCATCACATTAGCCATTGTGAGAGTCAACACAGGCAATCTAGACCTGGTCCAGCCTATGGTCCAAGTCCTCAAGATATATTCCACAAACTGTGAGTACTGTTCCGGATTCACTCTGAAGGTTTTCATTTAAAACAACTCTTTACTGTTTAAAGCATTTCATCTTACACTCTTCAGAGTTAGACTGATTTTTTTCATTTGTTCATTATGTCTCCCCTTGCACTGCCCTTGCATCTATTCTCACTTCATCTCCTGTAAACTGATCTCATCTTGGTAAAGTGGCTGCAGTCTGACCAATCCCTCTCCTTTTCATACTGTTCATATATTCTTTCTTCATCAGCTGTAAATGCATCCCATCCTGGTAAAACCAGTGCAGATCCTAGTCTGCCCCCCCTCTTGTCCCCTTTCGATATTATACATGTAGGTCTATATTTATGCTTTGTTCACAGCTGTAAACTGATCTCATCTTGGTAAAGTGGTTACCGTCAGCCCCCTCCCTTGCCCCCTTGTAACATTATACATGTACATTCATAGATGTAAACTCATCCCATATTGGTAAAACAGGTGCTGTTAGCCCCCAACCCCTCCCCTTTTACTACTCTATATATCTATTCTTACGCTATAGCTGTAAACTCATCTCATCTTGATAAAGCGGGTGCAGTAAGACCCCTCCCCTACAAGGGCCTCCTTATAATCTATACATGTATATCTGTCTTATTTTCCTCCATAGCTATTAGCTCATCTCATCTTGATAAAGCGGGTGCAGTAAGACCCCTCCCCTACAAGGGTCTCATTATGATATTACATGTATATCTGTCTCTTTTTTCTCCATAGCTGTTAACTCATTTCATCTTGATAAAGCGGGTGCAGTAAGACCCCTCCCCTACAAGGGCCTCCTTATAATCTATACATGTATATCTATCTCATTTTCCTCCATAGCTGTTAGCTCATCTCATCTTGGTAAAGCGGGTGCTGCAGTGAGACCCCTCACCCAGTGGGTCTCATTATGATATTACATGTATATCTGTCTCTTTTTTCTCCATAGCTGTTAACTCATCTCATCTTGATAAAGCGGGTGCAGTAAGACCCCTCCCCTACAAGGGCCTCCTTATAATCTATACATGTATATCTATCTCATTTTCCTCCATAGCTGTTAGCTCATCTCATCTTGGTAAGCGGGTGCTGCAGTGAGACCCCTCACCCAGTGGGTCTCATTATGATATTACATGTATATCTGTCTCTTTTTTCTCCATAGCTGTTAACTCATCTCATCTTGATAAAGCGGGTGCATTAAGACCCCTCCCCTACAAGGGCCTCCTTATAATCTATACATGTATGTCTATCTTATTTTCCTCCATAGCTGTTAACTCATATCATCTTGGTAAAGCGGATGCAGTGAGACCCCTCACCCACCGGGCCTCATTATGATATTACATGTATATCTATCATATTTTCCTCCATAGCTGTAAACTCATCTCATCTTGGTAAAGCGGGTGCAGTAAGACCCCTCACCCACGGGCCTCACTAGATATTACATGTATATCTGTCTTATTTTCCTCCATAGCTGTTAACTCATCTCATCTTGATAAAGCGGGTGCAGTGAGACCCCTCACCCACCGCTTCTCATTATGATATTACATGTATATCTGTCTTATTTTCCTCCATAGCTGTTAACTCATCTCATCTTGGTAAAGCGGATGCAGTAAGACCCCTCTACAAGGGCCTCCTTATAATCTATATATGTATGTCTATCTTATTTTCCTCCATAGCTGTTAACTCATATCATCTTGGTAAAGCAGATGCAGTGAGACCCTCACCCACGGGCCTCATTATGATATTACATGTATATCTATCATATTTTCCTCCATAGCTGTAAACTCATCTCATCTTGGTAAAGCGGGTGCAGTGAGACCCCTCACCCACCGCTTCTCATTATGATATTACATGTATATCTGTCTTATTTTCCTCCATAGCTGTTAGCTCCTCTCATCTTGGTAAAGCGGATGCAGTGAGACCCCTCACCCATCGGGCCTCATTATGATATTACATGTATATCTATCTTATTTTCCTCCATAGCTGTTAACTCATCTCATCTTGGTAAAGCGGGTGCAGTTAGCTCTCTTCTCAAAATCATCTCTGTCTGTGGCAAGAGACATCACCCTGCGCTAAGGTATATTCATTAATTATTTTTTTTTGGGAATGATCAACAAATTCCTTTTAACTTCAATTGCTTTCTTCGCCACTCTGCACAGTTGCCCGTTTGTCACTCATGCAATTTTGCACAAAACAATGTGAATCAGTTGACAGAAGGATTGCTTTTGCAACACAATGGCTTTGTAAAATATTGATTTCTGGTTTTGATAAGCTCCATGATAACCCTTTAACACCAGTATAGATTACTCTTGCGTTGGAAACAGTTAAATAATCTTGATGCCTGTGGTGTACCTATACCTCCATAAAATACAATGTGGCATAGGAAGATTATTTGTGTGGCATTTAAAGAATTAAGAGAGAAATTTTTCACTTAATTGTTGATTTACCACCCAGCTAAAGTACATGTAAATTTATTCACTAACTCTTTTGAAGAAAAAGACATATATTTCTTTTGAGGATGAAGTATTTTATCTGGGGCCTGCTTCATAAAACTTTTTATAAGTAACAAGTGTCACGTTTCAATAACAAATTTGCAGACAGCCAATCAAATGCAATAATTTTAGTAGCTTGTATCAGTCATTGTAACTTGTTATTGATATCAAGTTTTATGGAACAGGGTGTTGATGTTTGGTTTTATTTGTTTTCTTGTTGCCTCTAACATTAACATTTGAGGTGGATAAGTCCTCATACAGCGTGTCCACACACAAAAAAATTTATCCCGAAACTCTGTTACTAAACGTCTAAAGAATCATCGTATATAAATTTCAGGGTGTCCACACACAAGCGTCGATATAAGAATCATCATATAAATTCCAGGGTGTCCAAACACACAAGAAAGTAATCCCGAAACTCTACAGTGAAATGTCGTATAGGTGCGCAGTTTGCTACTGCGGTCATGAAATGGAAGCGGAAATGAGAGGTCAGGTCTCCTGTTCACGTTAAGTTATACCGTTAGTAAAACTAGTTACGTCCACACACAACACATACCGTGATTAGGCGTGATTAGACGGGGTTCTTTATTGAGTTCTAGTTCGAAACGATGCCCAAACCTGCGTTTCGTTATACGACGTTTCGTTATACGACGTATCGTTAGCAAGCGTCCACACACACAATTTCATCGTATAACTATCCTGAAACGGTATAACTAATCACCCCTAATCACAGAAAGTTTTGTGTGTGGACACGGGGATAGTCGAAGTTCAGTTATGTAAAGTATATATAAGGAGGCAAAGAAAACCATCACAGCAGATGTGTAGCTTGCTTTTTTTTCCAACTTAACTCTAAGAATCCTGACAAATTGATTCAGGGGAAACTAACCAAAGCTGTACATGGGCACTTGAGTTCACTTGTTTTGCTCATTCAGTCACCCAAGGTGGTGTGGAATCTGACAAATTTCCCAGGTCTTTGCTATGACTCACACATTTCTACATGTAGAATAAACAAATGTACAAAAACACAAGGAATATTGATCTGCTAGGCTACCGATTGAGGTGCTCACAGCATTCGCAAAATGTTCGCCCTTAGGACTTTGTCAATGAAGTTAAACAAATGTATCTGTTTTATATTCATGCAGGAGTGCCCTAGAAGCTCTAAGTCTCCTTGTGAAATCAAGTAAGTGTACACTTCATCAGATGAAAATCTCTGGTGATAGGACTAGAGTGCTTAAAACCCTCTAAAGTGTTGGGAGCCCCAAAAATTTGATGGCAAAATTTCACTTAAATTGTATCAAAATGTCGAAGAGGATGTCATTTAAGACAGGATTTTCAAAATGAATGTGTTTGAAGTCGAATATCGATGAAAGAATACAAAATTTAGGTTTTCTGTGTACAACATAAAACCCAAATTATTTAAGTGCCATTTTATGTTATTGTTTTCTTCATACTTATTAACCGTTGACCCATAGAACGCCGGGTTCAATTTTTTGAGGTTGATTTCATACATTCGAGCTGTACACACATTTTTCTTCGTCAGTTGATTGGTAGACTTTAACTGTAAAGATCATAACTGAGGGCTCTACTTTTACTATCACTAGCTATTAAAGAGAAATGATATGCAATTTTGATATGTCTTTGTCTCCAATGTGAATAATTTAATGAAAATTTCTTCCCTTACATCTTACTGCCAGGTTACATGCAGATTTTGCATTCATTACATTTTTTTTTTTAAAGGTTGGAAACCATTGTATAGAAGTTTCCTTGACTCTGACTTCATAGGTTTTTATAACAATTCCGTGAGCGTTTTATGTATCTTTAGACAACTTAGACAGCTTAAGATAACCATATACCTGCCGATCAAGGCCTCCAAAATAATTGGCCCAAGTCTGCTCGGGAGCTGTCTTAAACTTAGGGTAAAATACTTAGCCGAAAGCTTCTACTGAATACCAAAGTTGGCTAAGTATTTTATCTAAGTCAAATACTTAGTAAAATACTCATAATTCTAACATCAGTTTTGAATTGAATACCAGCCCTTGAGCCTTCCTGTGTATCAAGCATGACTAACATACAACCCACCATTATCAATATCATGATCACTGAGAGCAATATCATTTCTTGCATGACTCCTACAGAAAGCAACTCAGCTCGTGCAATCGGTCAAGGAGGAATGCCAATCTTAGTACATGCATTCTGTGAATGGCAGAAGGCTGATGTCAGAAACAGACATATAAGTATACGCAAAGGTATACTCAATGTCATCAAGAACATCACCACACTGAGTGAGTATTGTGTTCTATCATTCTACTATACTGTTCAGGGACACCATTGACTATTTCCTTTCTCGTTTTTAATTCAGGTTGAAACCTTGTACATGTGCGTTTGTACAGGAGTTTTATACAGTTAACTCGGCATAACTTGAAGTCGCTTGAGTTTTAAGTAGAATCAAATTTGTCGACCAAACTATGCAAAACATGTTATTTAGACTTCCTCTGTCAAATTTTGCATAAGCCAGACTTATTCTGTGGCCCCACCAATTTGGTTTATGATCTATGACTATAAACAAACTGATAGTAATCAATAGGAAAATTAGATTACATCGAAATGAACTGTGTCTTTCATACTTGATTATTGATAATGAAAAAATACTACTAATTCAGGGTTCGTACGGGTCCTGGAAAACGTGAAAAGTCATGAAATTTGGCTTAGGCGCCTTGGATCAATTCGAGTGGCTGTAATCACGCGTGCTTCCTGCAACGCAGCCTAGTTTGCGTGAAAGCCGCGGTCATCCTAATCCCTCTATTCAAAAGACGCACGCTGGAATCCCGCATAAAGAACGCGTCCGTTCCTTTCATCTTCACAACAGAGAAAGACCGACTCATAGTGCTTGTAACTGATACCAGTTGACCGCCCTCTAGAGGCCTGGTCTGCCCTGTGCGTTAACTCTCACACTATACTATACTATGCAGGGGCCGCGGAACCGGTGGCTGGGGCTTTTTAGTAGACACGTTTCATAAAAGCTCGAAAAAGGGGTTGTATATATTGTTGGCATGCTGGAGCCCCCTTTTCAAAACGCTACGCGGTCCCTGCTATGTAGGGTCTGAATTCAGATTCCCTTCCACCAAAGGGAGAACTTATTAATTTAAGACAAATTATTATCACACATTTATACACGTCATACATTAATGCCTTTTCTTCCTTTAATATGTTTTGCTTTATTGTAGCTTCATTTGTCACGTTTTCGTTTCCAATTTTTATTATTTTTATGGGGTTATCTTAAACAATACTTGACCTCTGGAACACTTTTAAACATATGGGCCATGATACGCTTGACTAATCATGAAGAGATTGTTTAATATTTATAGATGAATGGCGCAAAATGTGAGCTTTTTTAATGACAGCGCCGTAAAAAACAAACAATAACAACAACAACAACAACAGCAGCAGCCTTCATTTTTTTCTTTTATCCTCAGCGAGATTTTTATTTCCATAATGTACATTAATTACTCAATGATTGAGTGAAACATAACATAGAAATTAAAGCATATATAACAATTCTTCCAGCTTAGTATTATTTTCTTTGATTACACAAGCATGCCTTAAAAAATTCTTAGCAACGACTTGACAATCTTTTAACGCAACATTTATTAATGAAGAAAGATGGATATTATATTTAGAGTTCAGAAATAAACAATATGAAATGAAACAATCGGAGTGATCGACAGGGAGGAAATGAGAGAGGAAAAGAGAGAGGAAGAGAGAGAGGAAGGAGATGAATTAAGACAAAAATAATAGAATAGGATCATGAGAGGGAATTCAATAAAACAATCAACTTGAAGTTATATAAAAAGGTGAGGAACAAACAAAGACCAAAAGTCTATCAAAGGTTTGTCCCCAGATATATGAAATGAAAAGAATCTAACACAGTTACACTGGTATTAAACAAATTTAAAATAAAACAATAACACAACGAAAGGGCAAAATAAACCTTTCAAACGGTATGAGATTTTATGAATTATATCTTTTGCAATTCTTCTCTTAGCTAATGGCCTTTTTGAATAAACTGAATCACTTTGGATCACTTTGTGTAATTATGTTTTGATAAAGAACGTAATTAAATGTTGGTATCCGAATGCAGTGGATCGCCAGGTGGAGTATAGGTGAAACAGAACAATTTTCCTGAAAACACTAATTTGAAAACTTGAAGCCCGGCGCAAATTGAGCAAAGACGAGAACATAAAATTAGCTAATTGCAACATGTGCAGGCCTGTATCTGGACTTCTACTGATTAAGTATAGATAGAACGATCTAGGCACATTATAGCTAGGCTTCTCGATTGTGACCATAATAATATCTACGTTTCACTAACATTGTGATTAAACATGTTTATCGAGTTTAATTGAAGTAAACGCATATCGTATTATTATTTTGTGTAAAATGTTCACTGTCAACCATTTGACAGAAGAGCAATGATATACATGTATTCCGTCTTTCCATCAAATACTATTATGTTCGTCCTTGATATTCAGTTCAGTGTAATGCGTTATAACGGCTTGTATTAAATAGTTTGAAAGCCGACGACTGAAATGCTCTTTTTACTTTAGTCACCCCACCGTTTACCCCAGGCCGCCGATACAATAGTGTACGTAATAATAGAGGTAATTCAATGTTGCCTTTGCCCAACTCCGCGCATTAAACAGTAGTGTATTGAATGGATGTCACGAACAATACACGGGTCAACGCTTCCCCATTGTTCCTAGACCACCCCCCCCCCCTCTCTCTTTCTATTAAACTAGCCTTTCATGTATTATGCGCCATATATACTATGTTAGTGATTGTGATAGATTTTGAGCGAAAGAATCGGAATTAGATAACAAAAAAGTATTAAACAGGGAAACAAGAACCACAAAATCATATTGCTAGTTTAAGCTGACATAAAAGCAAGCGAAGGAAAATGGATATCATATTTAGAGTTCAGTAGAGTTGAGTTTATAACCATGACAACGACATTTACCCTCGGCCACGTTCATTGTTCCTCTTATGCAACTTAGCTGTAGGTGGGCCTGAGACATAACTCTTTTCCCATATTCTATATATATCGGTCTCAAATACTTTCAAATATTTCTGTGTCATTTTTGTTTGTATATACTTTGTCAATACTAACAAACTATATTGTCAAAATTTGCCAATACTAAAAACTATCACGCTTACCCTATCATCTTCCGCTCTATAGAATCCTATCTTTTTATATTTATTTGTTGTGTACTTTTCATTTTTGTTGTTGTCTCCCTCTCCATGATTTCTTCTGATTTTGTAGAGTACTTATGCTATTTTATTTAATAAGTAAAAGAGAAAGCTTCATTACTTCTCTTATAATACTCTCCACCTCCTTCTAGATAACCCTTCTATGCTGAAGTATAATTTCTGATGTATATTATTTCCGTCAATAGCATATAATGAACGTTTCATTTTATTTTGATGCAACAGAGATTTACATTCAAAATCAAAACTTTTACTTTCTATAGTTTTTGTACAGTAATATTCTTTTCATTTCGACATTATCATCTACTTGTTCTCTTTTTTCGTTTCCTATAATAAATATAAGGTATATGTGTACATCATCAGGGTTATGTTATAATTTATCTCAAAGAAGGAATGATGCCGACAAGCAAATGGCGGAATAGAAAACAATATGAAACGAGACAAATACTGAATTCTAAGGAATCAATAACTGATTTCGAATAAGTCAATAACTGGTCATTTCTAAGTAATCAATAACTGCTCAACAAAACACAGTCGGAAATGAAATGAAGCACAGAGGTTTATATCAAAGAAGACAATGTATAATGAAATGGAAAGAATATTTCAAATATGCTTCAAAATACTTTCATGTTGTCTTGCGAATAATATCTGCTTAGACTGTTGATGTGTTACGTTGCCGCAATTCTATATGAATTATTAGAGGTTTAGATGGATACAACTTTAAGTTTAACTATGAAATATTTTCAAAGGATATATATATGTATTATGCGAGATCTAAGGAATCATTATAATTACGAACAAATTATATGAAAAATATGTATAGATTATTAAACATACAATGTATCATGCTGAAAGTTATTTCCATATCCAAGAAAGATGAATGAAGTTACTCTCGACCTCTCCGTTCATTTTAGCTACTTCTGAATGTTCGCGTTATATTTCTTAATCTCATGATGACCTGAAGCTAGTATTCAGTGGATGCAAACAAAACATTGCAGCTGATGGGTTCAAAATTTAAAAACATGAATAGACTTCCTGTTTTTTCACTGCAGATTATAACAAAGAGAATGCAAAGTAGGCAGACTGTAGTTCAGATAATCCTGCTATTGTTTGGGAATAATCCCCCAGCTCCATCATCACATGCAAACAGGCCGGTGAATGGACTGTCGTTGTTGTTGTTGTTTAATTTAGGCAAGTCAGTCAGTTTATGACCATTATTGCCGAATAATATGAACATTTTTTTAAAATTCAAATGTACGTATATGCACTCACATAACATGCGTGTATATTATTAATAATATATAAATATACACTAGTGTTGCTCATAAAGTTGGAATATTTGTTTTTACCCAAATTTATGGAATGATTTTGACAATGATTTATTCCTAATAGATCTAGATAATAGTTTACATTCTAAGATTTTATTGGATAATAATTTGTAAGTGTTTGTTTTGCGTGACTGCTTAAGCATCTGTATGCTACTATGCTAATGAACTAGGGGACCTACGCCCTGTAGTCATAAATCATTGTCAAAATCATTCCATAAATTGGGGTGTAAAAAAAAAATATTCCAACTTTATGAGCAACAGTATATAAATAATATTATTTAAAAAAATATATTTATATAAGATATATATATATACAAATGTGATTTAGTAAAATTTCGCAGACGAAAAGATGACATAAGATAGGATTTTTTTTCTCTCTCTCTCTCTCTGTCTCTTTCTTTGTCTCTCTCTCTCTCTCTCTCCCTCTCTTTCTCGCTTTCTTTTTCTCTCTCTTTCTTTCTCTTTCTCTCTCCTTTTCTGTCTTTGTAATTCTCTCTCTTTCCTACTCGCTTTCTCAGCGCCATTTTCCATCTTAATCTCTGGTATTGTTTTCCGTTCCGCTAATTGCTTTTATTCCGAAAGTATTCCTTTCGATCTTGAGATAAACTTTTATACCATAACCTCGATATGAAGAAGAAAAACACGGAACGAGCGCCTGATGATATAAAAATGAGAAGAATATTACTGTACAATGATTATAAAAAGTAAAATTGTTGAATGTAAATCATGATGAAAAAAAAACTAAAAAGTAATCCAGAGCGGGTGATCGAGGTGGGTGTTGATCGGAGAGACAAATAGCATAATAATAAATAACAATACGTCCAACATTCTCTCTCTCTCTCTCGTTTTCTCAATGTCATTTTCTATCTTCATCTCTCATTGTGTTTTCTGTTCCGTGATTTTTGATGAGATCGCGTTCCGACGTACTCCTAAATAAAAATAGCTGATCATAATTATAACCTAAAACCAAATTTGACCCTATCTGAAATATTCATTCAAAATATATAACAGTCAAGATGGAAAGATAAAGGAATAATTAAAAGGTGATTTAGTAAAATGTCACAGAATGACGAAAAGATGACATGAGAAATGATTGTTTCTCTCTCTGTATGTCTCTCTCTCTCTCTTTCTTACTCGCTTTCTCAGCGCCATTTTCCATCTTCATCTTTGGTACTGTTTTCCGTTCCGATATTTGCTCGTTTTATTCCGAAAGTATTTCTTTCGATCTTGAGATAAATTATTATACCATAACCTCGATATGGAGAAGGAAAACACAGAGCGAGCGCCTGATGATTTCAAAATGAGAAGAATATTTACTGTACAATAATTATAAACAGTATAACTTTTGAATGTAAATCTCTGCTGCATCAAAATGATATGAAGAAAAAAAAGTTTATTATGCTATATTGACGGTACTTATTTACGTCGGACAGATATAAACAAACAAAAAAGAAAGTAACTAAAGAAAAACATTAGAGCTGGGGGGTGATCGGAGAGACAAATATCATAATAATAAATACAGTACAGACTACGTCCAACTTTCTATCTCTCCCGCCCCCTATTTCTCGCTCCCTCTCTCCCACTTTCTGTCTTTCAGTCTGTCTTTCTATCTCTGTATTTCTGTCAATGTCGTTTTACATCTTCATCTTTCATGTTGTTTTATATTCCACCATTTGCTTGTATGCCGGCATCATCCCTTCCTTGAGATAAACATATCCCTGATGATGTACACATTATACCTTATATTTATTATAGGGGACGAAAATAGAGAACGAGCGGCTGATAATATCGAAATGAGAAGAATGTTACTGTACACAAATTATAGAAAGTCAGGTAAAAGTTTTGATTTGGAATGTAAATCTCTGTTGCATCAAAATAAAATGTTACGTTCATTATATGTTATTGACAGAAATAATATACATCGGACATTATATACTTTAGCACAAACGGGTTATCTAAAAGAAGGTGGACAACATTATAAGAGAAAGCATAAAACTCTCTCTTTTATTTATAAAATAAATAAATATAGCATAAATATCCTACAAAAACAGAAGAAATCTTGAAGAGGGAGACAAGAAAAAATTTTAAAAAAGGACACAACAAATGAAACAAAAAATAGGATTCTAGAGCGGAAGATGATATGGGAAACGTAATAGTTCGTAAGTATTGGCAAATTTTGACAATATTATTGTAGTTTGTAAGTATTGGCAAAGTATAAACAAACAAAAATGACACAGAAATATTTGAACTTATTTTAAACCTATATAGAATATACGAAAAGAGTTATGTCTTAGGCCCACCTACAGTTACGTAAGAGTTACGTAAGAGGAACAATGAACGTGGCCGAGGGTAAAGTTCGTTGTCATGGTTATAAACTCCAACAATAGAAGAGCAGAACTTCGGAAGGTTGGTATTTGGGTGCGTGCCGTCATAAGCTTCTACAGGGCGAGCGCGGATTACGCTGCTCCCAATGAAGTACCAGCAGTATCAGTATCAGTACAACTGTATCAGTATCAGTATTTGGATCTGATATTTATTTACATTAAATATAGGTAACTGGATTAGCATTGTTTGCCCCTTGCCTGTGTTGTACTTTTATCCACCTTCCCCTATTTCTTTACTATTATATTATCATTTTTCTGCTTCTTTTTAAATCTACCATATTCTATAAATTAGTGATAGATCTGATATTTATTTACATTCAGTACAGGTAACTAGATTAGTATTGTTAGTTCCCCTCCCCCTGTATTGTTATTTACTTCTTTTAAAAAATTTGTTGTTGTTCCTGTAACTGTGATCTGTGTTTAAAAAGCTGTGCTTTTTACAGACCACCTCTTTTCCACATTTTCAAAGTCTTTATAACTTTCTTATTGTTTATTCTAGTTGACAATGAACTTGTTGTTACTGTTCATGAATGTAATGTTTTCATGCAAGTGGAAAGAAATAAATAAATCTTGAATCTTTGTGTATGGAATGGTCTCAGCGAAAGTCAATAGGGACTTTTAGATTTGCACGACGAGAACGTGGACTGCTACGTGGACATCCTTTTAAGGCAATGTGACGTCCTTTTAAGGCACTGGCAGTGCCCGACAGTGTGCCTTAAAAGGACGTCACATTGCCTTAAAAGGATGTCCACGTAGCAGTCCACGTTCTCGTTGTGCAAATCTAAAAGTCCTATTATCTATGGGACAGACATCGCGGAGCTGTCTACGCTGCTATACGAATTTCTTGTGAGAGAAAACTTGACATGTTTATGAAAAAGTACAATTATAGTGAATAATATAAAAGTACACAAAACAGGAGCAATGGATAATGATAGTATATACTTTGGAAATCTCAAATCAACTAGTTAAGTGAATAAGTGGCAGGGAAAGCAGGTTTTATAAATATGTGTTTAATAGAAAAAAATTCTGAAGGGTGTGTGTATATATTATGTACGAGTCTTGTATGGAGTGTAAACGTGCGCTTGTGTATTATAGTGAGAGTATGGGAAAGCGTGTGTGTTTTTTATAAGGAATGAGAAGACATAATTATGAGCCCCTGAAAGGGAGTCCTCTGGAATGTTTGCCCCCCCCCCCCCCTCAATACCAAACTGCATGCTTCCGGCAAGCCCGGCCGGAGGCATCATATTTTCGGGTTGTCGACTGTCCGTTCGTCCCGCTTTGCCGTTATCTCGATATCTCAATAACCACTTGAGATATGAACTTCAAACTTAATGATAGTATGTATCACCATATAGGAAGACGATCATTCTGGTTAGATTTCGGGGACAGCAGGTCCCCGAAAAAAATCGCAACTGAACTTTCTCCCTTTTCAGCCCTGTTTTCTATTACTTTTCTCTCTTTTTCCTTCTCTTTTCACTTCCCTTTCCTTTTACTTCCTTCTCTCCTTCGAGGGGGTAATGCCCACTCGGCCCCAGCCCCACTCCGGGTCGGAGGGACCGCATTCGTGTTCCCAAAATCTCCGATAAAGGGGTACTTTTCGCGCCACAAAGTCCGACCCGAGAATTGTAAAAAAGGGTGTATTTGACTTTTCATATGATGAAGATTAAAATAATAATAACAATATGATGATTATAATACTACTAATAATAATATGATGATGAATATAATAATAATAATTAGCCGGAGACACACTAACGTACGGGGCGGGGGCACGGGGCAGAGGGGGATAGGGAGGCAGACTGCACCCCAAATGGCTGACAAGTGACACAAAAAGAGAAAGAGAGGAGAAGAGAGGGAGGGAAAGAGATGAAAGAGAGAGAGAAAATATTTTTTTTGAAGAGGGCTTTATACCAAGTCCAAAGAAAAAAATAATAATATTAAAACCTTTCGTGAAATGCGTTTTGCCTCTTTATGTTAAAAAACAATGGAATAGCAATGGAATAGGGGGGGGGGGTGGTGTTTTGATGCACAATATCAAGTCTCCAAACAAGAATTCATGAATAAACACATTGGCTTTATGGCCCGTACGTATTGTTTATACCGGCGAGAGAAAAAAAAATCCCGCGAGTCGGTAAACGCGAAAACCCTTTCTTCTTCTTTTCACCCACTACCCTCGCACGAAAAATTGTATGAACATGAATTTTTATCGACTTAATAAAGAATACACATTTTACAATGACATCGCTCAGCAATGGTTGATGGTCGCTGAAGTTTTCGGTCGCTTGCTTGCCACCCCCTCCCCAACTCCCCCGATCGACTGGATATGCCAGGTACGCCACTACGTAGACATGACCTTAGTTTTGCGAGTCTGTGTTCAGATGTTTTCTTTAACACTAAGTTCTCTTTGTATTTTAAAGCTTTGGGCCATTTGCAAAAATGTTGCTTCCTCACCCCGCGGTACCAATATAAAAGAAAGACACGACACCACACGTTAGGCTTAAACCCTAAAATATAGAGTCCGCTGGAATTCTAACTTCTAAATCCACAATCAAGTTTTGACCATGCAGGATGGTTATCTGGACTTTATTATTCATTACAATATAGATTAAACAGCTGGTTGTTTAGATAATATTGTAAACAACTGAATTGCATTTTTAAACAGGTCGTATTATTTTTTTAAACCCTTTTAAATGGTGTTTTTTATTGTGTATGATCCATTGCCTAACCGAGTACAATGCTTATTCGACACGAACGCTAAAACACGCTAAAAACGCTAAAAAAACCTTTATAATTTAGCCGCAGAGGGAGCTAAATAGGTATGGCGAATCTATCGATGTGGAGAAAAATTACCTGCAGGCTTCCTGCAAGAAAAAGACGTCTTTTAGACAAACACAATGCGGCTTTTTGTGGGCAAATCCCGCATCCGGGATTAGTGAATGCAGCCTTCCCGCGTGCGTTCTTAGGTTAAAACGCCGCGGCTTCTCGTGCATGGTATTTAATCCAAGGCGCCTTAGTCTTTTTCCAGGCCTTGAAAGTCATGGAAATTTGATGTTTTGATAAAAGGGTCATGGAAAGTCATGGAATTACAAAATTCATGGAAAATTAAGTGTTTTTATGGTCAGATGTGTAAACAATAAAACTCATTTCTCATTTCAAATCTCTTCATGTCTATTTTCTCAGTTAGAATTTTGAAACGCATTTATTATGACTCGACTGTGATATTGTTGTTTGCCAGCTCTGTGAACGAACGCATTGTGTAATGTACTGGATGCATTTGTACAGTGATCGTGCGTGATGAACTGTACATGCCTATAGCCTGTGTGTGTGTATTATGTGAGTAGTGCTTGGCGGCGCGGCGTGGCTTGCATTTTCCGAGCACGTGTATTTTGGGGATCATCTCAAAATACCCCCAAAGTTGTGTTACCGACAGGGACAGTTTGGGTAATCACTTGTAGACGGAACAAAACATTATTTATTTCTCTATATTTTTTTATTTGTTCAAAAAAGAGACTTTTGATAGTTCAAAAAAGAGACTTTTAATAGTTCAAAAAAGAGACTTTTAATAATGCAAACAAAGATTTAATCACTAGTAAGGTCAAGTTGACATTTTCCCAACAGTCAATGTACTGCACATTCTTATTTTGAGATCATCCCTTATTGAGCACGTGTGTACGTATTTTTCCACTGCATGCATGCACTGTATATTGCTGCATGTACGTGACATCGATGATACTGACGTTAGTTTAAACTGTTTTGGACTGAAATTTCATGTTGTGAGTTATTGTCAGTTTAATCCAAAATGCCGGGGAACTGCTATTTTCATGATGCCTGGTTGGATAATCCGACATATAGCGAATGGATTTTGAAAGTAAAGCTCCGATCCAGGAACGGCTAGATGCATGCAGTGTCTGCCAGTGTAAGTTCAATGTACGAAATTATGAGCGAAGCAGCTGCGCACTCCTTTTTGTACACCGTTTATCATCGCGGTCACAGTGTTTATCTTCTGCTCATAGTCGAGTCATACGCGCAAAATGTATACTTAATGTGCCACATTTGCCCCTGGGAAAATCATGAAAAGTCATGGAAAGTCATGGAATTCTTACTTCAAAAGTCATGGAAAGTCATGGAATTCTATTTGGCAAAAAGTGTACGAACCCTGTAATTTCCTCTTAAATTTATTTGTTTTCATATTTATTTGAATTTGTATTTTGACTGTTCATTGTAGAATCAGGAAAGAAGACCTTTGCAGATTGTGATGGTATTAAGGTGCTCTTTAATGCTGCTGTTTCTATGGCAAATAGCTCGAGTAAGTATGTGCTTCAATTAGAGTCAATTAGTATGTACTCTTTATGAGAAAAGGCAGACATAAGTAATTTGTTCACCAGCATTGGTTAAATCATTAGAATTAGTTTTGTGATACATAAGAAAATAATAAGAAGAATTCAAAAATTCAAAAAGTTATCTGTGACAGTTCTGATGTCTATGGTTTAGATACCTTTCTTAGATGTGTACTGGAGAACTGATGTACAAGTTCTCAATTCAAATATAGTCCATTCTGAAATAATAAGTGAGTATCTTGTTGCTTGTACACTTTAGAAATTGATTGTTTTGCTTTGGCTAGTACATATAATGTCAGTTGATTGTGATTGTTCTTTTGTTATTAAAGAACCTGTAGCCCTCATACAAATTATTTTATTTTCAAAAGAATTGTAAGGATTTCCGGGGGTTAGTTTAAACAAGAAAGTTCATACTGCCTATCCCATATGCTGATGTTATGAGTATAAAGTCAGTGGTATTTTTGCCATTTGATAAAAATAGGGGTTAAAATATTGTCAGTATGTATTCCTCCCTTAAATTAAGGCTTGTTCAGATAAGGTGCAGTAAACCGCCATAAAAAAGCCACTACAGGGTGTTTTTTTTATGCCTCCGCTACAACGTAGCCGGAGGCATTATGTTTTCTGGTTGTCCGTCCGTCCGTACGTACGTACGTACGTACGTCCCGTTCGTGATCGCGTTATCTCAAGAACCAATTGATGGATTACCGCCAAACTCGGGTCATGTATGTATCTTGCAGAGCTAATGAAGTGATTAGATTTTGGGGTCACGAGGTCCAAGGTCAAAGGTCACAGGGCCCATTATGTATGCAAAAATAGCTCGTGATCGCGTTATCTCAAGAACCGATTGATGGATTACCGCCAAACTTGGGTCATGTATGTATCTTGCAGAGCTAATGAACTGATTAGATTTTGGGGTCACGAGGTCAAAGGTCAAAGGTCACAGGGCTCATTATGTATGCAAAAATAGCTTGTGATCACGTTATCTCAAGAACCGATTGATGGATTACCGCCAAACTTGGGTCATGTATGTATCTTGCAGAGCTAATGAACTGATTAGATTTTGGGGTCACGAGGTCAAAGGTCACAGGGCTCATTATGTATGCAAAAATAGCTTGTGATCACTTTATCTCAAGAACCGATTGATGGATTACCGCCAAACTTGGGTCATGTATGTATCTTGCAGAGTCAATGAACTGATTAGATTTGGGGTCACGAGGTCAAAGGTCACAGGGCTCATTATGTATCTCAAAATAGCTTGTGATCGCGTTATCATTAGAACCAACAGATGGATTACAATCAAACTTGAATTTTAAAAATTGCTTCCATTTTGGTTTGTAAAATTGCTCTATGGCGGAGGCATCATTTTCGACTGCGCGCAGTTGAAGTTCCATCTAGTTTTGTTTACATGTGAATGAATGAAAACTACGCGCAATAAGAGATTTTAGTGTATTCAATAAGCTCTGTGTTATAAGATACAAAAATATAAAGCGTATAACACTACGTCATCATAAAGAAAACGCAGCGGTTTTGCCGTGTCTTATCTGAACGAGCTTTTAGGCAAGGATGTCGAGACAACAGTGAGCCTAATGTGCATGTTGTTGCTATATTTTCCTCCCTCAGGCAAGGATGTTGAGACAATAGTGAGCCTGATCTGTATTATCCTAAGGAAGTGTTTCCCTAAGAACCGTCTACCAGTGCCTACCATTAGGAGTAGTGTTTCATTCAGTCTTCCTATTGTGCCAGAGGGACATGCATTCCTACAACCTACCAATGGTAATTATTGTCTCCTTCTGTATTCTATCAATGTTAAGAAGTGGAGGAACGATACCAGTTAGTACATTTCACAGGGCATGACTGCAAGCTTGACCTGCATTACCATGGTTAAACTGTAATTTTTATTTAAAGACTGGTAAATATGTGTGCTACTGTCCGTTGATATGCACACATTATCAGAGCTGCCAACCAGTACAATTTTATCGTATTTCGTACAATTTTTAGAAATAGATACGACAGTACGATATGTCATCAATAAAATATGATTTTCAAAAAAAAAATTAAAAATAAAATATGATTTTCCGAAAATTTGAATGTGTTTGTGTATTTTGTGTGTGTGTGCAATTTTCAATGGCAAATTGCCCATTCTCTCCTACAAGCATCTCACATCGGCAATTTGGGGATGTTAATGGGTTCATCAAACACACCAGTCATGACGAAATCATGCATATTCAACCAATGGTCCATACAAAAATTTCATCCTGTATTATGTAGGAACTTATGCAAATTGGCAACCCCAATAAAAAAATTAAAAAAACGTGTGTGCGTGCTGCGAAAGTACTTATCGATCAAAAATTTGATTTTTATTTTGAAAATAGGATTTTTGTTCAGTTGGGGTTGGCAGCTCTGCATTATGGTGATAAATGTACATGTGTGTAAACTGAATTAAAATTACATTACTAGTAAAAACATGAAATGTGTCCGAAAGGATTAAAACAATTGGTAATGGTTTGTAGAATTATATTCATGTATTTCATGCAGCCTTTGACAATCCTAAAGTAGATACAAGTCTTATTTGCCTACCTCTTTGTAGGAGATGACGTTATCGACGAGAGCGATGATCAGGATGATGATGTCAGTAGTGGTGATGAGAACAAAGAGGAGGAACCTCAAAAGGTAAAAGGGACTTTCCCTCCTACATAGAGACACTCGTTATACATAATATGAAACTAGGTTACGATGTGAAGCATGTCATGTAAAGAATTTCGGATGATCTGAATCGGTCGCAGCCTACCAATATTAATCGCAGTTCACTAAATAAGAGATAGGAGATTGTAAATTTTCAATCAAATGGAGAATGTATGGTATGTTTAGATTAATCACAAATCTGTATAAGACAGGGCAATGATATGTGTCTCACAGCAGTTACCTGTAATTGGGGGTCAATGACTAACCCCTCTCTCTTGAACTTTGTATTATCTGTCATGGGCCATAAGAGCCTACAAAACAACATTAGTGATGCAAAACTTCTATTTGCTTTATAATATTTTCTATTGCAATGAGTAGTGATTGGCAAACTGTTCAGTAGCAAGTTTGTTAAATCTCCAGCTTAATGTAGGGTCACTTTAAGTATTAATTAAGAAGTTCAACAAAGGCCTGGTGATCTTTGACCTTTGACCTTGACAGGGTGAAGGTGTAGAGGGAGGAGAAGGAGATAAACAGATGGCATTAGAGACTCAACAAAGGACGCCTGAAGATCTAGCAACCTACCTCAAATTCTTCCCTGAACTCATCGACTTTGAAGAGGTAAAGATTACACATTTTTGGTCGAAAAATATTTTAATCCTTCTGGAAAAATAAACAAAAAGTATTTTAGGATATGTGGAATTATATTTCAAATGTAGTGCATTCTCTTCTTATGTGCAGGTTACTTTTCCCGTACTGTCTTAGTTTATTAGTTTCTAGTTAATTTGTATTCCAGATTTCTCTGAAGGTTTGAAGAGGATTTTGACTTTTTAACTAGAAAGGTGTGTCTTTCAAGAATGCGATACTCTGATACTCTGTTGATAAAATGTGGACATAAAGCTTGTATGTGAATGGTTAATTTTTTGATGTATTTTTCTAGCATATGACTGAGCCCGAGGAAGGAGAACTTGAAGACACATCTCAGCGTCCTGCAACCACGATCCACATACCCACCGCCAAGTCAGACCTACCAAGGGGGAGCTCCAGGATGGGTGCGACTCAGAACCTCAGAGAGAACCGCTTCAGTTTGCCAAATTTGTCCAAGTACGGCAGTCTCGTCACAAACTATCCCTCTGGCGATGATACAAATGTTGATATGACTAAGCATCAAGCCAGACAGGGCCCCGGCAAGGCTAACTCCAATGCATGGTTCTCGCAAGACAACAACGACTCCGCGTTTGCAGGACACTTCAACCTTGGAGGTTCAGCCATGAATACAGACCTTTCACCAGATTCAGTGCCTTCATCATTCAGGACTACAAACACTAGGGTATCTGCTAAACAGTCAAGATCTGTCCACAACCTGAGGCGTAGCCAATCACCGACCAAAGGAACAAAACATGGCAACGGTTTCAAGTATACCAGTCCTGAGCGTCATGTAACTGCCCATGCTCTTTGGGGCATTGGGGATGAGCACCCTACAGAGAGCATTGAGTTTGTGAGGTCCTCGATGACAATCTCAAGAATGACTCTACGCAGTCCCACCGACGTCGAGTTCGAACAATGAGATCATGATGACGGAGGAGATCAGTTTGGATGAAGTGAAACCTGATATGTATGGGGACACATTAGCAAAGACAAAGAGAGTACTTCCGTTCCGTAGGATCGCCCATCCTGAAATACATGGACATTCGACTGGCGATTTGGTGGAAGAGTTCTATGACAAACCAGCTAGTGTGCAAAGGTTAGCATTGTTCATATTAAATTCATGTCATTTGAGCCATTGCAACTAATGAGAGCTAATTTTCTCCTAATATTGATTATGGAGAAACCTCAATTATTCAGAGCAAACTTGACATCATTATAAGGTCACAACAATCACCATTTTCAATATGGAAGGTTATCATTTTCACTCTATCTTTATTTCTTGTGAATACCGTATTCTTTGGGGTGACTGTGCTCTGAAAAGCAAACCAAATGTTAGATATATTTATGTATTAGGGGTGTTTACAGGGTACATGTACATGGATGTTTTTTCTGAGCAGGTGATATGGATTAAAGTCATGATGATCTGTAAATAGAAACCTGTCAAGCTTGTCAATGATCAAGATAAAATCATGCAAGTTTGTTCTCTTTATCAAGGTTTCTTGTATGTACAGGCAGCAGGATAATGTAATCACTTAAAACTGTCTATGAGTTAGATAAACTCATGCCCGTCAATGATTACTTTGCAGGTGCCTTGTCTTTGAAGACATTGACAGGATGATCCACTCACATAAAGTGATAGAAGACTGTCTATGATCTCGATGAGCTCATGAAGAATGGAGCAACACGCTTTACTCCAACCAACCATGGAGCACACAAGTAAGCTATTCATCACATTGTGGACTTTACTTTACTTAAACCTGAGGAAAGGAGGGGGGTCATACTAAATATTTCCTGTCTCCGTTTCCTGAGAGATGAAAGATCTCTAGTAAAGTGCCTTTAGGAACACCACATGTTCTCATATTATCATTACATATCTAGCTGATACCACCATTGAAATTTGTGGCATAATGTTCGACGAAATTTCGACTAGTTTTTAGTGACAGGTTGTAAGATGGTTTAATGTTTCAGTTTTAGAGCTTAAATTTTAGTTTTCAGTTCAAAGAGGATTTATATAAATCAAACTTCTTAATGTTGGTGGTTTATGGCATAGATTTATCAAGATTTGTTAACTGAAATATGATGTATATATTTGATTCCCATTTGACTATTTTTTTTTAAATTTTCATGTAGGAGTGTGATCAATACATACATGTATGTTAATCTCTTTTTCATTCTTCTGCAGGAAATATGAATATACCTAAATTAAAGCTTTATGAAAAGGTATGCTAGCTTTATTTCGACTGTGTACAAGATTGATCCACATTTAATGCCAAAATATAGTTCTGTTCACATTCTGGTTCATGTAAGGTGGTTAAGTATATCTTTTCAATAATATTTTCTCATTGTGTTTGTTGCAGCTCTAAATCTGGAGCTGACGGAGAGTCTGCAAGTCTTGCTTTCAATTCTTTGTTTGAATGCGGCAATCTTAGAAGAGCAATACAGGTAAGACTAGGTTGCAATGGTCATCCCTTTGATAGTAATTGCATTTGATAATATGAGAAAAAGTACCATACTTTTCATTATTTGGTCTAGTTTTGCTCATTACTTGTAATCAAATGCATTTGTGATCCATTTACTTAAAACCACCAGTAAGTCACAGCAATAATTTTGTGTGTGTGTATTTTCTAAAAATAGAGATTCCAAGTTTTGAAGTGATATATAACCCTTAATGTTAAATTTGGTAATACCAACTTTAATACATACCCGTTGTACCAAGAGCAATCATTAGGCGCATTTATACTGTCAAATACCTCATTTTGGTTGGTAATGCGTATGCGCGGTCTTCCAGCAGCGAGTCCAGCACAAACAGTCATGCACATATAACGGTACGTGTGACTACATGGACTACATGTTACCGCACGTGGGATATAGAATTATGAGAAGATATTTGGAAGAGAGCTTTGATATACTTTGATTTATCACGTACGAAAGTATCGATCTGGTGTAATGACGGAAAATATGAAAAATACTGAAATATTTTCAGATAAAATAATACAAAAAGATTGCACTTTGTTTCGCTCAGTTTTTGCATATTAAAACAGGGTTTGACAACTATTTGCAATATTTATGAGTTAGAACAACTCTTCTTCTTCCATTTGACATTTCAATCATTTCATTTGGGGTTTCTAAAGCGAGATTTTACAGTTTAGCTGAGACTCTTTCGTAGCAGTTCAGCGTAAACAACTAGTTTACTTTATGCTAATAAGGCTTCAAGGACGAAAGCTGGCCACGCTCCTAAAGTCACGTGACAAACCTCGCGATGTTTCAGCTGCGAGCATTTATACTTGCGAAATACGCCAAAACATGCCAAAAGATCACACTTCGGTTTGGAATGTTTCGGGCTTGTCATCTTTGCTGGTAAAGGGTAGTTGCCTTGGTAACATCACTGAAACATCGCGGTCAGGCTCCGGTTTGGCATTTTTTGGCGTGTTTGGATGACAGTGTAAATGCCCCTATTGTCATCTTTTGAGAGAAATTTCTTCTTCTCCCACATATGCTCTGTTTTGTAATTGGGACTTAATAATCATGGTTTACAGCCATCAGAAAACATTTGAGGACTGTTTTCATCCTGTGACGTTCTTCTGTTTGTTGAGTAACCCTGTCAAATCACTTGTATATATGTAAGTGTCAGCAGTTTATTTCACGCTGTGAACAAAGTAACAGCATTTGCTTGTTCGTTTTTTTCCAAACAGGTCAGGAAGCATGAGTATGATCTAATCTTGAGATCAGATATCAACAGCAACCATCATCATCAATGGTTCTACTTTGAGATATCAGGCATGCAGGCTGGTGTACGCCATCGATTCAACATCATCAACTGTGAGAAGGCTAATAGTCAATTCAACTATGGTGAGTTACTCAGCATGGTCCCTTTTTGTCTCGTTTTTCACTCGATTAATGATCTGCAAATGAACTTCAAGGCAGTATTCTTGAAGGCACAATAGTAGATAATCGCAAGTATGATCATACCTACAAACAATGTCAAAAAGCTGTTTAATTAAAATTGCCTGTTTTAATTTATAGCAGAGATTATAAAGCTGATATATTATAGGATTTTTAACAAAGAGGGAGTTTAGTAATGTAGTATGGTATGTGGTTTCCACAACTAACTCATTATCTCTCTCTCTCTCTTTCAAAACCTAATCTCTCTTCCCTCTTTTATTCCCTCTCTTTCCCCTCTCCCCACTACTCTCTCTGACTCATTTTGTTTATTTCCTTGCTTCTCCTTTTTGTCTGTTGTCCCCTCTCTTTCTCTCTTCCTTGCTCTCTTTACCGTCTCTCTGCTCTTCTCTCTGCTCTTCTCTCTTTCCCCCTGCTTGTCATCGTCTTGTCCATCTCTTCCGTATATCTGTCTCTCGTACTAGGCATGCAGCCAGTGATGTACTCCGTCCACGAGGCCATGGAAGGCAGCCCTCACTGGGAGAGGGTAGGGTCAGAGATCGCGTACTACAAGAACAACTACAGCCGTAGTACGGCAGCCACTGGAGGTCAGAAGGGCAAGACCTACTACACCTTTGCCTTCACCTTGACCTTCAAATATGACAAGGACATCTGCTATCTGGCTTATCATTACCCTTTCACCTACACGACACTTCAGGTGAGAATGCGGTTGTCATCTTAAGACAATCCAGTCAGAAAAATGTGATGAAAATGATGGTGTAATATTTCATGTAATATGTCAGTGGATAAGAGTTGTCTTGGAAAAGATTATATTCTGAATCCTGACAGATTGCTGTAATACTGTACCATTAGGCAAGGCAATTAATCAGTTATTGTCTGTTCTTTCAATAGAAACTCAAAATTTAAAATTTCTTGCTTTTATGTATATTTAAAAGCATTTGTACTTGCTATTTTAGTTGTTTTTTATAGGTATAACATACATGTATGGACACACCAAACCTTCCAGGAGATTTCGTATTGTACCTCAAATTTTTAAGCATATTAAAGGTACCGGTATTACAAAGTTTTGGTATGGGGTCATGAATTTGGGTCAAATGAACATATTGGAGGCATATGCGATTTTACAATATTCAATGATCGTTATCGCTGTTGAAATCGAGTCTAAAGTGATGAAATTGTAAATAATAATTTTGATTATTCAATTTGCTCGAAAGCAGAAGTGTTTTAGGGGCTAAATTTTGTAGTGCTTATAATACATCCACAAGGGCATCCAAATATATCAAAAATTTAAAGAATTACTATCCATCCAATATCAGAATTTTTGAAAACTTTGCATTACCTTTAAGGTTTATCATGCAATATACATTTTAAGTGTGTCAAAGCATGTAGTGAAGTAGCTAGGCTAAAGCCGGGGTAATAATAAATGCGCCTTGGAATAGAATTTCTAGATAGACGGCACTATAGAAATGCCTGTTATCATAATTATTATTATTAATCATCCAGTAAGTTTCCAGTTCTCAAGGGAAAGATCCTTCCAAAGTGACTTTTCATATTTGAAGATTGAAATGTTTCGTAGAGCCAGTCGTATATGTTGCCCATTTTATGTTCATAACCACCCCTCAAATTTTAGGGAGATGTTGGTTGGTCTAGTGGTAATGTCCGTGGTATGGTCAGCTCTCTGTCTTCGTCTACAAACTGGCTCTGATCCAATCAAGGTTCAAAACTGAGTCACGTTTTTCGGATGGTGACATTAAAGGATAGGTCTTAAATGTAAATAATCATATCTGATTGATATGCGTGTTTAAAAACCCAATAACACACATACAAATTAACTTCTCAAATGTAGAGTTTATACATTTTGTTTGTGACTGTAGGTTCACCTAAGTAAGCTACAAGCTAGTCTAGGAGAGTTCAGTGACATCTACTACAGGAAGCAGAGCCTGTGCCTGTCTCTAGGAGGCAACGAATGTCCAGTTCTCACTATCACAGCCAATCCTACAACTCTAGACAAAGAGGGGGTCTTGCAATTCAGTAAGTCATCATGGAAATATTTTAATTTCTCAACAGTTTAGATTTTGTGATTTACGAAAAGTAGTTACATTTTTACCAATATTAATTTCAAGAAAGTTAAGATCATTGGGATTTTATGTATATATAAAACATTATTTGGCTTTCAGCCTTTTGAGTTTATCGCAAGGTCCAGAGGTTTAGCCAGGGTTATTGATTGAAAATGAATGAATTTTTGTAGACATGTTTGAAACAGTTGACTCGTGTCTCTGCAGGAGAGAGTAGCAATTCTTTCACCATAAAGGGAGATCTGACCTCGACTCTTATCTTTTTCCGTTTCAGGGTGTCGAAGGTACCTCTTCCTGTCAGCTCGTGTCCACCCAGGAGAGAGTAACAGTTCTTTCATCATGAAGGGTGTTCTGAAGTTCTTGATGAGTACTCACCCGACAGCCCAGGCTCTCAGGGAGATCTTCATCTTCAAGATTGTACCTATGCTAAACCCTGATGGAGTCATCAATGGAAGGTAGGAATCAACGATCTTTATTTATTTTCATGGTGTATATTGTGCCGTTGAAAACAATAGCCAGCTCAGGTATCAACAGATAATTGATGACGGCTGGTCACACTAGCAGTCCCTTTAAATAAGGAGAGTCCCACATAGGCCAATCAAATTGGTTTCCTGTTGCTCATATGATGTTAGGTATCACTACTCTATTAAAAAACAAAAGTAACAAAATATTTCTAACACATGTAACATAAGAACTATGAGTACACAATGTAAGAATGAGGGCGTGTAAATTTACATTGGGGAAAAGTGACATTTTCCTTCAGGCTTTATTTTGTCAATGATAGAGGTTTAGGGCTTGAATTGTGATATGGTTTAAGGTTAGACTTTGTGTTTGGTTCTGATATAGTGTTAGTTCCTAAGTTGAAGTTAAAAGTCAACTCATATTAAAAATTGACCATCTAGCACATGTTGTACAGTCATTTTCATCTTTGGTCATCCATTCTGTGTAAGATACTATGTTAATGTCCAAGAATAAAATGTACAAGTGCACAAATTTATTTACGATTTTTTTAAATTTCAAATACAGCCATCGTTGTTCTCTGAGCGGAGAGGATCTTAACAGCCGTTGGTTACTACCGATCAAAGAGCTTCATCCAACCATCTATCACACCAAAGGACTACTTCAATATCTGAATCTTATCGAGAGGAGCCCACTGGTTGGTATTGTCTCATCTTTTTCTAGTTAAGCTTGAAAATTTGTTTTTGTTGTTAATGGAAAAGGACATGTTTTTATTGGGTGTTGAATGATTCCAAAATGGATAGAACCGGGTGTTAGCTCCTCAAGCTGCTGGTTTTTGAAAGTGTAACTATTAAAGTCGCTTCCAATTTTTGGGTTGATACAAAGACCTGTGCTGGAGATATGTTTTCTGTCACAGGACACATGCACTTTGGAGAGTTTCAGCTGATTGTTGTCTGATTGGTTCCCTCTCTCTGTTACTGAACAAGTTGCTAAGCTGATCTATGAAATACCATTTTCAGAACATCGCATATTATGGATTCTTCATTTAAAATCTGTTGTATTTTCTTTGGCAGGTGTACTGTGATTTCCATGGACATTCAAGGAAGAAGAATGTGTTCATGTATGGCAACAGTGCTGCCATGTCCCACTCTCCTGATGATCTGAACAAGTTTGGCATCCCATCAGGAGTGTCTGGTGCTAAAGTAGAAGATACAAGCTACAAGGTAAACCTTATGAAATATTAAGAGGAGGAGTGTATGTGGTGGTGGTGGTGGTGGTGGTAGTGGTATCTGAGGATAATGGTGATGTGAATAATGAGATTGAGGATGAAAACATTGATACCAATTATGGTGATATTGATGGGAGTGGATGTTTTGACAGTGATCATGATATTGATGATGCTGCTGAATGATGGTGATTATAATGGTTGGGATGATGATGGTGATGACAATGATAATCATGGTGATCATGATAGTGATGATGCTGATGATAATGATGATGATGATGATGATGATGACAACGTGAATGATGGTAGTGGGAGCTATGATTTTGAACAATTGATAATGACATCTATAATGCTGGTAAAATGTGTTATTATTCATAATTCTTCTGTTACCTCGCCCTCCAGACCCTTCCTCGTATCCTGAGCAGCATAGCCCCTGCATTCTCCCACAGTAACTGTAGCTTTGCTGTAGACAAGGGCAAGGAGTCTGCTGCTAGAGTGGTGGTATGGAGAGAGATGGGTGTAGCCAGGAGTTACACCATGGAGAGTACATACTGTGGCTTTGATCAGGGCAAATATAAGGTAGGTCATTTTCAGGATAGCAGCATTACATTTATTTAATCTGTTTTACATTTTAATTTCATTTTCACTGATTAAGCCAACAGCATAAAAGTTTTTATGCCTCCACTATAAAGTATGTTTTCTGGTTTTCTGGTTGTCCAACTGTCTGTACGTCCTGTTCTCGTGATCGCGTTATCTCAAGAACTGATTGATGGATTACAGCCAAACTTGGGTCATGTATGTATCTTGCAGAGCTAATGAACTGATTAGATTTTGGGGTCATGAGGTCAAAGGTCACAGGGCTCATTATGTATGCAAAAATAGCTTGTGATCACATTATCTCAAAAACCGATTGATGGATTACCGCCAAACTTGGGTCATGTATGTATCTTGCAGAGCCAATGAACTGATTAGATTTTGGGGTCACGAGGTCAAAAGTCACAGGGCTCATTATGTTTGCAAACATAGCTCGTGATCACGTTATCTCAAGGACCGATTGATGGATTACCGCCAAACTTGGGTCATGTATGTATCTTGCAGAGCCAATGAACTGATTAGAATTTGGGTCACAAGGTCAAAGGTCACAGGGCCCATTATGTATATAAAAATAGCTTGTGATCGCGTTATCTCAAGAACAGATTGATGGATTACCGCCAAACTTGGGTCATGTACAGTATGTATCTTGCAGAGCCAATGAACTGATGAGATTTGATCTTCAAGATGTATTTTGAGAGATAAATTGTATTTTAAGTATCTACTGAAGAAATGTTTCATAGAATCCCTTATCATCCTTTCCTCCATAGGGTCTACAAGTATCAACGGCTATGTTGGAGGAGATGGGGCAGCACTTCTGCGAGGGTCTTTACAAGCTTGCCCGTAGGTTTGAAGCGACGGGTACAGCTCATAGACACCTGTACAACCATACCTCCAATGTGACTGACCCCAGCAGCTCAGGGGTGTCTAGTACGTACCCGTCAGCTCAACACATGGAGGATGAGGAGGAGGAGGAGGAGGATGGGGATGAATTCTTGTAAGTCATTCTCTTTTTCTCTCAACATGATTGCAAAAACTCTCAAGAAATCAACTATTCTATAGTCCTATTATATTGCCTATCATCTTCAATGTATGTAATAAGTCATTGTTATGTACACACATATTCAAAGGTGGTGCATGAATGCATGAGGCTATTGAAATTACCTAAGGATGATGTTTTGAAGATCTTTGCACCCGTGTTTCGTACATTCTCGAGAGGAAATGCCAAGCACAGTGATTTATCTTGGTGATATGGCTCCTTTAATGGCATAACTTTTCCCCCTCTATTCCACAAAAGGACACAGGCTGTCAGGCCTTATGGTCATCTGTTTTTATATGGCCTCTATAATGTATATTCTGTATTTTTGCTATAACTTTGGGGGATCACCAAATAAGCACAACTTTACTCTAGCTGTTGTGTTTACATAAAGTAATTCTTTAACTCATTGATTACTACAATTTCTTATTGTAACTGTTTTGAATGATCATGTATGTGATCTTTTTCAGTTAAAAAACAACACTTTCCAGAAAGTAAAGAATGAATAACCCATTTAACTTGTCTTTCTTCAATTTCATTTTTGTCCCCTCCTAGTGGTGAGATGGAGAAAGCCCCTGCGTGTGAAAGGAAGCGAAGTCATCTGATGACAGACCTCAAGGAAGAACTTACACCAAGCGAGAATGAGGAGGAGGATGACGATGAAGTGGAAGAAGAGGAGGAGGGAGATGTTGTGTTTGTTTATGGGCTGGATGATGACAGCATCCCAAAGATAGATAGGAAGGTGGTCGAGGAGATGGAGGAGAGAGAGGAGGAGGATTATGGATATCCTAAGGATGGCATCGTGGGTGATCCAGTATGATGCAGGTAGTAGATTGCCATGGTAACACATCATCATATGCCAAAGTTATGGTAGATGAAAGGATTCCATCATTAGAACTGGAATGAGAATGGGAGTGTCACATCGAGAGATGGTATTTGAGATCATCATTTTACTGTGGAGTAAAATGGACATGGTGTTTAGCCAGGTGGTCATTTTGGGTGATACAGTAATGGAAAGGAGACAGTTGATGAAATAAGAGAGGTAACAGGGAAGAATAGTTTGAGATAGGATGAATGTGGTGACAATATGTGTCACCACTGCGTAAGTAGGAAGAAAGAAACCAACTCTACCATTCAAATACCTCATAAAAGTGTCATCTATGATAGCTGTGTTAATGATAGTTGCCGGTGCAGGATTGTTTGTCTGTTATCTTCACACGCAGCAAAGATTAACTGTCCTTGGCTAAAGCATATGTTATTGGTTTTTCTTGCTATCTCTCAATAAGTTTCCCTACAAGTTAAATGATTTTCACTATGAAACCATTCTCCATGAGCTCTTTTGTATGGCTTCCTAGGGTGGGGGTCATTTGAAGAGTTTGGACTAATTGCTGATTAGTACGTGTGTGTGTGTGTGTGTGTGTGTAATTTTTTTTTACAAATATGTATTAATCAGATATGATTATTTACGTCTGGGACCGACCTTCAAACATCACAGACCTTATAGTTTAATGTCACCATCCAAATAGCGTGGCTCAGTTTCGAACCTGAGTCTAATCAGAATCTGTTCGTAGTTGAAGACAGAGAGCTGACCAAGGACATTACGGCTAGACCAAGTCCCATCTCCCTGAACCAGCTGAGATATAAATCTCTATGTAATTATATGGCTTCCCTAAAGTGTGCCTCATTAAAAGATTTTTTAGGTTATCTAATTTCTTGTTTCCTGTTTACTTCATATTGTTTGCTTGTATCTCCTTGTGTGAGATGATTAAAAAAGGGCACTATATCATAGCTCCATTGTGATTGGTTTGGCTTGGCATGAGTTGGTTTTATTTCTAAATCATTGATGTAACCGCTCTAGGTCCTTTGCGAATATATAACAATTTGGAAAAATATCAGTTTCAAAAAAAAAAACATCTCTTACTAATGGAAGGATCAAACATCAGTGAATTTTGTTACGGAATCACTCAGAGAATCTGGAGAATATTTTGTTTCAAATTGATAAGAAAGCAAAAGGGAAAAAAAAGAAGAAAGAAAATATTGTATGATTTCAGACAATTGATGAAATAAGTGAAAAATTGTGCTCTGCTATTACACTGCATATTGAAGATTATTTCCTGCTCAAAAAATTAAAAATTCACATAGACTGAATCTAATCCCAAAATGCTTTCTGAGATTTTTTTCACACGTGTACATGGATCTGCCTGACTTATTAGTTTATGTGCTTTAGGCCAGCTGAGCAAATTTATTTATATACGATACATGATGCAGCAGTAGTAGTGCTGCTGATTGTGATGAACGATATGGAACTGCAGAACTACTGGGACATAGAAGTGTTTGCATTATGTTAGACTCAACATAAGGATGTCATTTGAAAGATCTTGTGCTAAGCATAATACATAGCTCTGTTTGAAAAGTAATCTTAAACTTCTCCTAGACCTCAACACACAATTTGTATGGTGAGAAAACCAGTGAAACAAAAACAGAGAGAAATATTTTTATGGGAATTCAATGTGTACATAATTTTGGTCATTTTTTTAATTTGATTTCTTGAACTCGTATACAGACAAAAGAAGAAGTATTTCTTAATCAACATTCTATTGAGCCGAACTTCCACTATTTCCTATCATTTTTATTGGAAAATCTATGTAGAATTCAAACATTTTAATTTATACGTGTAAAAGTTGGAAAGTTCTTTTGTGTTACAAAGTTCTTTTCTATTGCACTGCCTTCATATAAATGTAGCAACCGGACACACTCTGAATTGAGAGCATTGTTTGCCAGTTCCAACATCCCAGGTAGTAAAACATGTCATATTTATAGTATATGACAGAATCTAGCACTGTGTCTACATGTTTGTACCAAGTTTATGACCTTGTCAGAACTGTCAATCACTTTCAAATATTCTATTTTTAATTGTTAAGTCTGTGACAAATGCCACTGGAAAGTGTT
>CP137675.1:4838328-4889303 GCA_037976565.1 Mesocentrotus franciscanus | reverse complement strand
AATTTTCTTTCTTTATTAGGTGGTCTGTCGGTATCGACAGATCACCTATTGTTTGTCAGATTTTCTTTCTTTATTTATTTATTTATTCTTTATTTTTATTTATTTCTCCCTTTTTTGTTCCGAGGATAACTCAAGATCGGTTTTGTCAATTTCTTTCAATTTTGGCACAGTCATAGGTCATTGTCATGAGACGTGACAGTAACATTTTCAAGGTCATCAGGTCATCGTGACGTCATCCAGGCGCCATTTTGTGAAATCACATGATCAATCATATCTTCATGATGCGTAATCAAAGGTCATTCATATTCATATCACATATACTTCGGTCAAGGGTCAACAAGTCATGTCGTCAAAGGTCGTATAAAGGTCAGGACGCGCGTACGCGCGTCAAAATTTAAATGCTCAAAATCACTTAACTAATAAACGAGAGTACGAATCAGGTCATTTTAAGCATTTCAAAATTTCCGTCCGTGCGCGTCCGCGCGCGCGTCATGCGCGCTCGCAGCGCGTACACATCGTAAAACGCCGTTTTTTCGCATGGTTTGTATTCCTGACACTATTTTTGACAATTTCCAACTATTTCCAGTCATTCTCGACCTTCCATAATGCCACACGCGTGCGTCAAACTTTAAAATTCGTGCGCGCGTCAATGGGCAATATAATGTAAAAAGTGGTAAAAACATGTCTATATAAAATCCGCCATAGCTCGTCAGAATGCCTAAATACCCCCAAATTTTTAACATTTTCTGGAAGCCCATGAAATTTTAATGTGATTTCATGTATAATTTTGTCCAATCGTATGTTCTGACGTCGTCATATTTGCATATGAACTCGAAAATTTGATTTTGAAAATATGACATCATAATTTTTGTATTCATTTGACAATATTGCAGTAATAGGTTGTCGATTTTCTTCCAAATTTTGATATGTTCTAGCTGAGACAATTCTCTACAAATGCAGTCATCACGATTTTCATTTTGACAAAGGCATCATGGCGTATTTTTGCGATTAAAGGAGGCATGTCAATTTTTCACATTTTGCGTGTATTCTCTATGGGACATGACTTTTCTCAAAACTGGATTCTACATTCCGTCTTTCGCGAGCAATATCTCCGTCGTTTTAGTTTTGTTTTCGCTGAGCTTTGAGTATGTTGTAGCTGAGACAATAAGCTATCACAAGTGTGCCCTTTATTTTTCGATCAGATGCCGGGATCATGCTCATATTTCACTTGCAAAGTGGGATTTGAGAATTCCATTTTCCGTTCACGTGTAATGTCTATGTGGATTATTTTGGTATAGTGGTCATAGCACTTGCCTCCCATTCCGGCGACCCAAGTTCGATTCCTGGTGGGTCATTTTTTTTTTTTTTTTTTTGCCGTCGTTTTAAATTTGATTTTATGATCTTCTTCGACTATTATAACATATTATCATATACAATCACAAACAATGTAATAAAATGCCTAATTTTGCGTGTTATATCTATGGGAGAAGAATGTCAATCGTTTGAGTACAACCCTATGGGAAATCTGATTCCTTGTCGTGTATCAAACCTATAGGGTTAATCTCCCAAATCTGTTGGAATATATCAAATCATCCCATTTTATGATGTTAGTCTCCTTCCCAGACGTTTATACTTTCCAGTTATTCAGCCCAGGTATATGCAATGTTTACGTCTCTCCCATGGACATAGAATTGTTTACATGTCTATAACTTCTCTCTTTCTCTATAATATAGTAAATATTCAATTCTATTTATGCTGGAAATATTAAATGCATCGTTCTCCATTGCATCTCTTTCTCTTGCTCTCTCTCTCTCTCTCTTGCTCTGTTTCCCTTCCCTCTCTTGTTCTGCCCCTATCCTTCTCTTGCTCTGTCTTTGCATCTCTCTCTCTCTACTCTTTAACTCTCTCCTATCTCTGCCTCCCTCTACCTCGACCTCTTGCCTTGCCTCCCTCTTATTCTCTTGCTCTGTCTCCCTCTGCCTCTGCCCTTCTCTTTTTCTTCTCTCTCACCCTCTACCTCTCCCGCCTCTGGTTCTCGTTCTCCTTCTATTATGTCTTGTAATGTTCCTTAATTTTCTATAGCTCTGCCCTTTGCCCTTTGGCCTTGGAACTCAAAATACGAATTTGCATATTATGACGTCAGCATATTTATGGAAAATTGATTGTATCTCTGTAAATATGGATCGATTTTCTTCCAAATTTTGATATGTTGTAGCTAAGACAATTTTCTACAAGATCAGTTATTCAGATTACATAACAGACCACCTAATTCGTCTTCATGACGAATTACATTTCTAGTTTTTATTTATTTCTCCCCCCTTTTTTGTTCAGAGGATAACTCAAGATCAGTTAAGTCAATTTCTTTCAATTTTGGCACAGTCATAGGTCATTGTCATGAGACGTGACAGGAACATTTTCAAGGTCATCAAGTCTTCATGACGTCATCCAGGCGCCATTTTGGGTTTTTTGGACTTCAACTCATGATCATATCTTCATAACGGAAAGTCATTTCTCATTCATATTTATCATGATCAAGGTCAATATCCGTCCGGTCAATTTCAGGTCAAAAAACGCGCGCATGCGTACGTCCGCGCGTAGCGCGCGCAAAATGCTCAAAATCACTTTTATTCAAATGAGATACGTTTCAGGCCATTTTAAGCATTTTCAAAATTTGCGCGCGCGCACATGCGCGCGCGTTTTCGCGCGTATTGGCATTTTGCAACATAGAATCGCCAAATTTTTCTGTCATCATATTTGGCACATTTTTCCAAGCATTTTGATACCTTGTTTATCTTTTTCTGACCAGTAATAACGCAATGAGCGTCCGTCAAAGTATAACAGCACCGCGCGACGCGCTATCTCTATCCACAATACATGGGCAAAAACATGCCTATACAAAATTCATTGTAACTCTTCAGAATGGATGGAACCCCAATTTTTTTCATATTTGGATAGATTATGAGTCGGAGATATGATTTCATGTCTCATTTGACCCTCAATTAACTCATGACGTCATCATAATGGCCTCCGAACTCAAAATTTCAATTTGCATATTATGACGTCAGCATATTTTGGAAAATTGATTGTATCTCTGTAAATATTGATCGATTTTCTTCCAAATTTTGATATGTTCTAGCTGAGACAATTCTCTACAAATGCAGTCATCACGATTTTCATTTTGACAAAGGCATCATGGCGTATTTTTGCGATTAAAGGAGGCATGTCAATTTTTCACATTTTGCGTGTATTCTCTATGGGACATGACTTTTTCTCAAAACTGGATTCTACATTCCGTCTTTCGCGAGCAATATCTCCGTCGTTTTAGTTTTGTTTTGCTGAGCTTTGAGTATGTTGTAGCTGAGACAATAAGCTATCACAAGTGTGCCCTTTATTTTTCGATCAGATGCCGGGATCATGCTCATATTTCACTTGCAAAGTGGGATTTGAGAATTCCATTTTCCGTTCACGTGTAATGTCTATGTGGATTATTTTGGTATAGTGGTCATAGCACTTGCCTCCCATTCCGGCGACCCAAGTTCGATTCCTGGTGGGTCATTTTTTTTTTTTTTTTTGCCGTCGTTTTAAATTTGATTTTATGATCTTCTTCGACTATTATAACATATTATCATATACAATCACAAACAATGTAATAAAATGCCTAATTTTGCGTGTTATATCTATGGGAGAAGAATGTCAATCGTTTGAGTACAACCCTATGGGAAATCTGGTATTAAACCTAATATAGGTGTATCTCCCAACTCTGCTACAATATCAAATCACCTTGCTAGTCTCCTTCCCAGACGTTTTTACTTTTTTCAGTTATTCAGCCCAAGGTATATGCATGTTTACGTCTCTCCCGTGGACATAGAATTGTTTACTTGTCTATACTTCTCTCTTTCTCTATATTAAATTCTATTTATGCTGGATATATTGAATGCATCGTTCTCCATTGCATCTCTCTCTTTCTCTCTCTTGCTCTGTTTCCCTTCTCCTCTCTTATTTTGCCCCTCTCCTTCTCTTGCTCTGTCTCTGCATATATATCTCTCTCTACTCTTTTACCCTCTCCCTCTCTCTCTGCCTCCCTCTACCTCGACCTCTTGCCTTGCCTCCCTCTTATTCTCTTGCTCTGTCTCCCTCTGCCTCTGCCCTTCTCTTTTTCTTCTCTCTCACCCTCTACCTCTCCCGCCTCTGGTTCTCGTTCTCCTTCTATTATGTCTTGTAATGTTCCTTAATTTTCTATAGCTCTGCCCTTTGCCCTTTGGCCTTGGAACTCAAAATACGAATTTGCATATTATGACGTCAGCATATTTATGGAAAATTGATTGTATCTGTAAATATGGATCGATTTTCTTCCAAATTTTGATATGTTGTAGCTAAGACAATTTTCTACAAGATCAGTTATTCAGATTACATAACAGACCACCTAATTCGTCCTCATGACGAATTACATTTCTAGTTTATTCTTTATTTTTATTTATTTCTCCTTTTTTGTTCCGAGGATAACTCAAGATCGGTTTTGTCAATTTCTTTCAATTTTGGCACAGTCATAGGTCATTGTCATGAGACGTGACAGTAACATTTTCAAGGTCATCAGGTCATCGTGACGTCATCCAGGCGCCATTTTGTGAAATCACATGATCAATCATATCTTCATGATGCGTAATCAAAGGTCATTCATATTCATATCACATATACTTCCGGTCAAGGGTCAACAAGTCATGTCGTCAAAGGTCGTATATCAGCACGCGCGCGTACGCGCGCGTCAAAATTTTAAAATGCTCAAAATCACTTAACTAATAAACGAGAGTACGAATCAGGTCATTTTAAGCATTTCAAAAATTTCCGTCCGTGCGCGTCCGCGCGCGTCATGCGCGCTCGCAGCGCGTACACATCGTAAAAACGCCGTTTTTACGCATGGTTTGTATTCCTGACACTATTTTGACAATTTCCAACTATTTCCAGTCATTCTCGACCTTCCATAATGCCACACGCGTGCGTCAAACTTTAAAATTCGTGCGCGCGTCAATGGGCAATATAATGTAAAAAGTGGTAAAAACATGTCTATATAAAATCCGCCATAGCTCGTCAGAATGCCTAAATACCCCCAAATTTTTAACATTTTCTGGAAGGCCATGAAATTTTAATGTGATTTCATGTATAATTTTGTCCAATCGTATGTTCTGACGTCGTCATATTTGCATATGAACTCGAAAATTTGATTTTGAAAATATGACATCATAATTTTTGTATTCATTTGACAATATTGCAGTAATAGGTTGTCGATTTTCTTCCAAATTTTGATATGTTCTAGCTGAGACAATTCTCTACAAATGCAGTCATCACAATTTTTCATTTTGACAAAGGCATCATGGCGTATTTTTGCGATTAAAGGAGGCATGTCAATTTTTCACATTTTGCGTGTATTCTCTATGGGACATGACTTTTTCAAAACTGGATTCTACATTCCCGTCTTTCGCGAGCAATATCTCCGTCGTTTTAGTTTTGTTTTCGCTGAGCTTCGAGTATGTTGTAGCTGAGACAATAAGCTATCACAAATGTGCCCTTTATTTTTCGATCAGATGCCGGGATCATGCTCATATTTCACTTGCAAAGTGGGATTTGAGAATTCCATTTTCCGTTCACGTGTAATGTCTATGTGGATTATTTTGGTATAGTGGTCATAGCACTTGCCTCCCATTTCGGCGACCCACGTTCGATTCCTGGTGGGTCAATGACCCTGGTTGGTCAATTTTTTTTATCAATAATTTATAGGAATATGTAATGTGTATGTGTATGCCTCAATCATTGACAATATAATCACTAATATCGCTGAAATGATTCTTTTCCTACCCCTTCTTCTTCATTTACTTCTTCATAGTAGTAGTGGAATTAGTAGTAGAAGTAGTAGTAGTAGTAATATCAGCAGTATCATAATAATCATTATGATTATAATTTTTATATTTATTATTATAGTAAATATCGTAATTATAATCATTATTATAGTGATTATTTGATATTGTTATTATTCTTATAGTTATTTGTATGCTTCTTCTTCTTAACATAGTTATCGTATACACAGTACGTCATGTGCCAAGAATTTATTGCTATGATACATCCGAGATGTCTACCAAAACTGTCAATTCATTGCTGAAATATTAGCAAGCCAAAAGAAGAAACATTAGAATTTCTATTTTAAATTGAAATAAATTATATAGGAGAAATAAGTAGAGAATACAATCATGATTTTGGTACTAGGGGATTAACATGGACATAATGCACTTGTTTACATGACCACATTATCTCTTATTCATTCTACCTGCAATGTTTTCTGACTGTTTTCAAAACAATATCATGTTTGTCGATCATAGTTCTATGTAGCGTGATGTCTCATGGTAATTTAAGCAATTTAAGCAACAATTTCTGAATTTTAGCGACAATCGTTCGCCATTGCTGCTCTTTATTACTACTGTGACGTGCAGTAACGAATTGAAATTTCAGGACTCATGATAAATTCGTTTAACAGTTGATTCAACTTGGTTGGTTCTATTGTTCGGATTTTTAGCAGAGCGAGATAGAAATTGACATTGCCATGGCTTACGACTTTGCATTAGTGTTCATCGTCTCTACAATGCTATTTGAACAATATTTGGTGACAAAAGACGGCATTTCTATGTAGCGTCAAAAGCCGTCAAATAACAAAAACATGGCAGATAAAAAGATCCTCAGTACTAGGTCTAATTATTTAAAGAAAACCTAATTTAAACCCGGCCATATTCTGTCTCTCTCTCTCTCTCTCTCGTTTGTCATTGCCTTTATTTTCCCTCGCTTACTTCTTTCTTACCACGGAATATGTAATGTGTATGTGTATGCCTCAATCATTGACAATATAATCACTAATATCGCTGAAATGATTCTTTTCCTACCCCTTCTTCTTCATTTACTTCTTCATAGTAGTAGTGGAAGTAATAGTCGAAGTAGTAGTAGTAGTAATAGCAGCAGTATCATAATAATCATGATTATAATTTTTATATTTATTATTAGGTGGTCTGTCGTCATCGACAGATCACCTATTAATTTCGTCAGAATTTTCTTTTTTATTTATTTATTTATTAGGTGGTCTGTCGGTATCGACAGATCACCTATTGTTTTTGTCAGAATTTTCTTTCTTTATTAGGTGGTCTGTCGGTATCGACAGATCACCTATTAATTTCGTCAGAATTTTCTTTCTTTATTAGGTGGTCTGTCGGTATCGACAGATCACCTATTAATTTCGTCAGAATTTTCTTTCTTTATTTATTTATTCTTTATTTTTATTTATTTCTCCCCCTTTTTTGTTCCGAGGATAACTCAAGATCGGTTAAGTCAATTTCTTTCAATTTTGGCACAGTCATAGGTCATTGTCATGAGACGTGACAGTAACATTTTCAAGGTCATCAAGTCTTCATGACGTCATCCAGGCGCCATTTTGTGTTTTTTTTGGTACTTTCAACTCATGATCATATCTTCATAACGGAAAGTCATTTTTCATTCATATTTATCATGATCAAGGTCAATATCCGTCCGGTCAATTTCAGGTCAAAAAACGCGCGCATGCGTACGTCCGCGCGTCAGCGCGCGCAAAATTTCAAAATGCTCCAAATCGTCTCAAATTCATTTTGGATACGTTTCAGGCCATTTTAAGCATTTCGCAAAAATCGCGCACACGCACATGCGCGCGCGTTTTCGCGCGTAACACCATTACACAACATAGAATCGCCATTTTTTTCTTTCATGATATTTCTCATTTTTTGAACAATTTGATACCATGTTTATCCTTTTATGACCATTAATAACGGAATGAGCGTCCGTTCAAGAAACATGTCCGTGCGCGCGAGCTCTTGTAATACATAGCATATATGGGCAAAAACATGCCTATACAAAATTCATTGTAACTCTTCAGAATGGATGGAAACTCCCATTTTTTTCATATTTGGATAGATTATGAGTCGGAGATATGATTTCATGTCTCATTTGACCCTCAATTAACTCATGACGTCATCATAATGGCCTCCGAACTCAAAATTTCAATTTGCATATTATGACGTCAGCATATTTTTGGAAAATTGATTGTATCTCTGTAAATATTGATCGATTTTCTTCCAAATTTTGATATGTTCTAGCTGAGACAATTCTCTACAAATGCAGTCACCACGATTTTTCATTTTGACAAAGGCATCATGGCGTATTTTTGCGATTAAAGGAGGCATGTCAATTTTTCACATTTTGCGTGTATTCTCTATGGGACATGACTTTTTCTCAAAACTGGATTCTACATTCCGTCTTTCGCGAGCAATATCTCCGTCGTTTTAGTTTTGTTTTCGCTGAGCTTTGAGTATGTTGTAGCTGAGACAATAAGCTATCACAAGTGTGCCCTTTATTTTTCGATCAGATGCCGGGATCATGCTCATATTTCACTTGCAAAGTGGGATTTGAGAATTCCATTTTCCGTTCACGTGTAATGTCTATGTGGATTATTTTGGTATAGTGGTCATAGCACTTGCCTCCCATTCCGGCGACCCAAGTTCGATTCCTGGTGGGTCATTTTTTTTTTTTTTTGCCGTCGTTTTAAATTTGATTTTATGATCTTCTTCGACTATTATAACATATTATCATATACAATCACAAACAATGTAATAAAATGCCTAATTTTGCGTGTTATATCTATGGGAGAAGAATGTCAATCGTTTGAGTACAACCCTATGGGAAATCTGGTTCCTTGTCGTGTATTAAACCTAATATAGGGTTTATCTCCCAACTCTGCTACAATATCAAATCACCTTGCTAGTCTCCTTCCCAGACGTTTTTACTTTTTCCAGTTATTCAGCCCAGGTATATGCATGTTTACGTCTCTCCCGTGGACATAGAATTGTTTACTTGTCTATACTTCTCTCTTTCTCTATATTAAATTCTATTTATGCTGGATATTTTGAATGCATCGTTCTCCATTGCATCTCTCTCTTTCTCCTCTCTCTTGCTCTGTTTCCCTTCTCCTCTCTTATTTTGCCCCTCTCCTTCTCTTGCTCTGTCTCTGCATATATATCTCTCTCTACTCTTTTACCCTCTCCTCTCTCTCTGCCTCCCTCTACCTCGACCTCTTGCCTTGCCTCCCTCTTATTCTCTTGCTCTGTCTCCCTCTGCCTCTGCCCTTCTCTTTTTCTTCTCTCTCACCCTCTACCTCTCCCGCCTGCTCTGGTTCTCGTTCTCCTTCTATTATGTCTTGTAATGTTCCTTAATTTTCTATAGCTCTGCCCTTTGCCCTTTGGCCTTGGAACTCAAAATACGAATTTGCATATTATGACGTCAGCATATTTATGGAAAATTGATTGTATCTGTAAATATGGATCGATTTTCTTCCAAATTTTGATATGTTGTAGCTAAGACAATTTTCTACAAGATCAGTTATTCAGATTACATAACAGACCACCTAATTCGTCCTCATGACGAATTACATTTCTAGTTTATTCTTTATTTTTATTTATTTCTCCCCCTTTTTTGTTCCGAGGATAACTCAAGATCAGTTAAGTCAATTTCTTTCAATTTTGGCACAGTCATAGGTCATTGTCATGAGACGTGACAGTAACATTTTCAAGGTCATCAGGTCTTCATGACGTCATCCAGGCGCCATTTTGTGTTTTTTTTGGTACTTTCAACTCATGATCATATCTTCATAACGGAAAGTAATTTTTCATTCATATTTATCATGATCAAGGTCAATATCCGTCCGGTCAATTTCAGGTCAAAAACGCGCGCGTGCGTACGTCCGCGCGTCAGCGCGCGCAAAATTTCAAAATGCTCCAAATCGTCTCAAATTCATTTTGGATACGTTTCAGGCCATTTTAAGCATTTCGCAAAAATCGCGCACACGCATGCGCGCGTTTTCGCGCGTAACACCATTACACAACATAGAATCGCCATTTTTTTCTTTCATGATATTTCTCATTTTTTTGAACAATTTGATACCATGTTTATCCTTTTATGACCATTAATAACGGAATGAGCGTCCGTTCAAGAAACATGTCCGTGCGCGCGATCTCTTGTAATACATAGCATATATGGGCAAAAACATGCCTATACAAAATTCATTGTAACTCTTCAGAATGGATGGAACCCAATTTTTTTCATATTTGGATAGATTATGAGTCGGAGATATGATTTCATGTCTCATTTGACCCTCAATTAACTCATGACGTCATCATAATGGCCTCCGAACTCAAAATTTCAATTTGCATATTATGACGTCAGCATATTTTGGAAAATTGATTGTATCTCTGTAAATATTGATCGATTTTCTTCCAAATTTTGATATGTTCTAGCTGAGACAATTCTCTACAAATGCAGTCACCACGATTTTTCATTTTGACAAAGGCATCATGGCGTATTTTTGCGATTAAAGGAGGCATGTCAATTTTTCACATTTTGCGTGTATTCTCTATGGGACATGACTTTTCTCAAAACTGGATTCTACATTCCGTCTTTCGCGAGCAATATCTCCGTCGTTTTAGTTTTGTTTTCGCTGAGCTTTGAGTATGTTGTAGCTGAGACAATAAGCTATCACAAGTGTGCCCTTTATTTTTCGATCAGATGCCGGGATCATGCTCATATTTCACTTGCAAAGTGGGATTTGAGAATTCCATTTTCCGTTCACGTGTAATGTCTATGTGGATTATTTTGGTATAGTGGTCATAGCACTTGCCTCCCATTCCGGCGACCCAAGTTCGATTCCTGGTGGGTCATTTTTTTTTTTTTTTTTGCCGTCGTTTTAAATTTGATTTTATGATCTTCTTCGACTATTATAACATATTATCATATACAATCACAAACAATGTAATAAAATGCCTAATTTTGCGTGTTATATCTATGGGAGAAGAATGTCAATCGTTTGAGTACAACCCTATGGGAAATCTGATTCCTTGTCGTGTATCAAACCTATAGGGTTAATCTCCCAAATCTGTTGGAATATATCAAATCATCCCATTTTTATGATGTTAGTCTCCTTCCCAGACGTTTATACTTTCCAGTTATTCAGCCCAAGGTATATGCAATGTTTACGTCACTCCCATGGACATAGAATTGTTTACATGTCTATAACTTCTCTCTTTCTCTATATTAAATTCTATTTATGCTGGATATATTGAATGCATCGTTCTCCATTGCATCTCTTTCTCTTGCTCTCTCTCTCTCTCTTGCTCTGTTTCCCTTCCCTCTCTTATTCTGCCCCTATCCTTCTCTTGCTCTGTATTTGCATCTCTCTCTCTCTACTCTTTCACTCTCTCCCTCTCTCTGCCTCCCTCTACCTCGACCTCTTGCCTTGCCTCCCTCTTATTCTCTTGCTCTGTCTCCCTCTGCCTCTGCCCTTCTCTTTTTCTTCTCTCTCACCCTCTACCTCTCCCGCCTGCTCTGGTTCTCGTTCTCCTTCTATTATGTCTTGTAATGTTCCTTAATTTTCTATAGCTCTGCCCTTTGCCCTTTGGCCTTGGAACTCAAAATACGAATTTGCATATTATGACGTCAGCATATTTATGGAAAATTGATTGTATCTGTAAATATGGATCGATTTTCTTCCAAATTTTGATATGTTGTAGCTAAGACAATTTTCTACAAGATCAGTTATTCAGATTACATAACAGACCACCTAATTCGTCCTCATGACGAATTACATTTCTAGTTTATTTTATTTATTTCCTCCAATTTTTTGTTCCGACGATAACTCAAGATCGGACAGTCAATTTCTTTCAATTTTGGCACAGTCATGGGTCATTGTCATAAACGTGACAATAACATTTTCAAGGTCATCAGGTCATCGTGACGTCATCCAGGCGCCATTTTGTGAAATCACATGATCAATCATATCTTCATGATGCGTCATCAAAGGTCATTCATATTCATATCACATATACTTCAGGTCAAGGGTCAACAGGTCATGTTTTCAAAGGTCACATAAAGGTCATGACGCGCGTACGCGCGTCAAAATTTTAAAATGCTCAAAATCACTTAACTATTAAACGAGAGTACGAATCAGGTCATTTTAAGCATTTCAAAATTTCCGTCCGTGCGCGTCCGCGCGCGTTATGCGCGCGCAGCGCGTACACATCGTAAAAACGCCGTTTTTTCGCATGGTTTTTATTCCTGACACTATTTTTGACAATTTCCAACTATTTCCAGTCATTCTGACCTTCCATAATGCCACACGCGTGCGTCAAACTTTAAAATTCGTGCGCGCGTCAATGGGCAATATAATGTAAAAAGTGGTAAAAACATGTCTATATAAAATCCGCCATAGCTCGTCAGAATGCCTAAAACCCCAAATTTTTAACATTTTCTGGAAGCCCATGAAATGTTTATGTGATTTCATGTATAATTTTGTCCAATCGTATGTTCTGACGTCGTCATATTTGCATATGAACTCGAAAATTTGATTTTGAAAATATGACATCATAATTTTTGTATTCATTTGACAATATTGCAGTAATAGGTTGTCGATTTTCTTCCAAATTTTGATATGTTGTAGCTGAGACAATTCTCTACCAATGCAGTCACCACGATTTTTCATTTTGACAAAAGCATCATGGCGTATTTTTGCGATTAAAGGAGGCATGTCAATTTTTCACATTTTGCGTGTATTCTCTATGGGACATGACTTTTTCTAAACTGGATTCTACATTCCGTCTTTCGCGAGCAATATCTCCGTCGTTTTAGCTTCGTTTTCGCTGAGCTTTGAGTATGTTGTAGCTGAGACAATAAGCTATCACAAGTGTGCCCTTTATTTTTCGATCAGATATCGGGATCATGCTCATATTTCACTTGCAAAGTGGGATTTGAGAATTCCATTTCCGTTCACATGTAAACGGTATGGGAAATGTTTTGATATATCGGTAACACACTTGATTTCCGACCTCGAGATCCCTGGTTCGAGTCCGGGCGTCTCCAAAAAAAATTTCTTCACTTTTTTTTCTTTATGACCTTTCACTGATCATAAAAATTGAAGACAGACCACCTAATTCGTCTCCATGACGAATTAAATGTCTAGTTATTAGGTGGTCTGTCGTAATCGACAGATCACCTATTAATTTCGTCAGAATTTTCTTTTTTATTTATTTTTATTCTTTATTTTTATTTATTTCCTCCACTTTTTTGTTCCGACGATAACTCAAGATCGGTAAAGTCAATTTCTTTCAATTTTGGCACAGTCATAGGTCATTGTCATAAAACGTGACAGGAACATTTTCAAGGTCATCAGGTCATCGTGACGTCATCCAGGCGCCATTTTGTGAAATCACATGATCAATCATATCTTCATGATGCGTCATCAAAGGTCATTCATATTCATATCACATATACTTCAGGTCAAGGGTCAACAGGTCATGTCATCAAAGGTCACATAAAATTTTTATATGCTCAAAATCACTTAACTAATAAACGAGAGTACGAATCAGGTCATTTTAAGCATTTCAAAAATTTCCGTCCGTGCGCGTCCGCGCGCGCGTCATGCGCGCGCAGCGCGTACACATCGTAAAAACGCCGTTTTTTCGCATGGTTTGTATTCCTGACACTATTTTTGACAATTTCCAACTATTTCCAGTCATTCTCGACCTTCCATAATGCCACACGCGTGCGTCAAACTTTAAAATTCGTGCGCGCGTCAATGGGCAATATAATGTAAAAAGTGGTAAAAACATGTCTATATAAAATCCGCCATAGCTCGTCAGAATGCCTAAATACCCCCAAATTTTTAACATTTTCTGGAAGCCCATGAAATGTTTATGTGATTTCATGTATAATTTTGTCCAATCGTATGTTCTGACGTCGTCATATTTGCATATGAACTCGAAAATTTGATTTTGAAAATATGACATCATAATTTTTGTATTCATTTGATAATATTGCAGTAATCGGTTGTCGATTTTCTTCCAAATTTTGATATGTTGTAGCTGAGACAATTCTCTACCAATGCAGTCATCACGATTTTTCATTTTGACAAAAGCATCATGGCGTATTTTTGCGATTAAAGGAGGCATGTCAATTTTTCACATTTTGCGTGTATTCTCTATGGGACATGACTTTTTGTCAAAACTGGATTCTACATTCCCGTCTTTCGCGAGCAATATCTCCGTCGTTTTAGCTTTGTTTTCGCTGAGCTTTGAGTATGTTGTAGCTGAGACAATAAGCTATCACAAATGTGCCCTTTATTTTTCGATCAGATATCGGGATCATGCTCATATTTCACTTGCAAAGTGGGATTTGAGAATTCCATTTCCCGTTCACATGTAAACGCTATGGGAAATGTTTTGATATATCGGTAACACACTTGATTCCCGACGTCGAGATCCCTGGTTCGAGTCCGGGCGTCTCCCAAAAAAAATTTCTTCACTTTTTTTTCTTCATGACCTTTCACTGATCATAAAAATTGAAGACAGACCACCTAATTCGTCACCATGACGAATTAAATGTCTAGTTAGGTGGTCTGTCGTAATCGACAGATCACCTATTAATTTCGTCAGAATTTTCTTTTTATTATTAGGTGGTCTGTCGTAATCGACAGATCACCTATTAATTTCGTCAGAATTTTCTTTTTATTATTATTTATTTTTATTTCCTCCACTTTTTTGTTCCGACGATAACTCAAGATCGGTACAGTCAATTTCTTTCAATTTTGGACAGTCATGGGTCATTGTCATAAAACGTGACAGGAACATTTTCAAGGTCATCAGGTCATCGTGACGTCATCCAGGCGCCATTTTGTGAAATCACATGATCAATCATATCTTCATGATGCGTCATCAAAGGTCATTCATATTCATATCACATATAATTCAGGTCAAGGGTCAACAGGTCATGTCGTCAAAGGTCACATAAAGGTCATGACGCGCGCGTACGCGCGCGTCAAAATTTTAAAAAGCTCAAAATCACTTAACTATTAATTGAGAGTACGAATCAGGTCATTTTAAGCATTTCAAAATTTCCGTCCGTGCGCGTCCGCGCGCGCATTATGCGCGCGCGCATCGCGTACACATCGTAAAAACGCCCTTTTTCGCATGGTTTTTTATTTCTGACACTATTTTTGACAATTTCCAACTATTTCCAGTAATTCTCGACCTTCCATAATGCCACGCGCGTGCGTCAAACTTTAAAATTCGTGCGCGCGTCAATGGGCAATATAATGTAAAAAGTGGTAAAAACATGTCTATATAAAATCCGCCATAGCTCGTCAGAATGCCTAAATACCCCAAATTTTTAACATTTTCTGGAAGCCCATGAAATGTTTATGTGATTTCATGTATAATTTTGTCCAATCGTATGTTCTGACGTCGTCATATTTGCATATGAACTCGAAAATTTGATTTTGAAAATATGACATCATAATTTTTGTATTCATTTGATAATATTGCAGTAATCGGTTGTCGATTTTCTTCCAAATTTTGATATGTTGTAGCTGAGACAATTCTCTACCAATGCAGTCAACACGAATTTTCATTTTGACAAAAGCATCATGGCGTATTTTTGCGATTAAAGGAGGCATGTCAATTTTCACATTTTGCGTGTATTCTCTATGGGACATGACTTTTCTCAAAACTGGATTCTACATTCCCGTCTTTCGCGAGCAATATCTCCGTCGTTTTAGTTTTGTTTTCGCTGAGCTTCGAGTATGTTGTAGCTGAGACAATAAGCTATCACAAGTGTGCCCTTTATTTTTCGATCAGATGCCGGGATCATGCTCATATTTCACTTGCAAAGTGGGATTTGAGAATTCCATTTTCCGTTCACGTGTAATCGCTATGGGAAATGTTTTTTATATCGGTAACGCACTTGTTTATTTTTATTTTCCCACCACTTTCTTGTGAGCGTGATTGCTCAAATTCGGCTCCATCAATTTTCATCAAATTTTTGTCAGTCATCAGGCTTATCAAATTCAAGTGCCACCATTTTTTCAAGGTCATCAGGTCATCGTGACGTCATCCAGGCGCCATTTTGTGAAATCACATTATCAATCATATCTTCATGATGCGTCATCAAAGGTTATTTATATTCATATCACATATACTTTACCTCAAGGGTCAACAGGTCATGTCATCAAAGGTCACATAAAGGTCATGACGCGCGCGCGCGTCAATTTTAAAATGCTCAAAATCACTTAACTATTAAACGAAAGTACGAATCAGGTCATTTTAAGCATTTCAAAATTTCCGTCCGTGCGCGTCCGCGCGCGCGTTACGCGCGCGCAGCACGTACACATCGTAAACACGCCGTTTTTCGCATGGTTTGTATTCCTGACACTATTTTTGACAATTTTCAACTATTTCCAGTCATTCTCGACCTTCTATAATGCCCTACGCGTGCGTCAAACTTTTAAATTCGTGCGCGTCAATGGGCAATATAATGTAAAAAGTGGTAAAAACATGTCTATATAAAATCCGCCATAGCTCGTCAGAATGCCTGAATTCCTCTCAATTTTTTTCATATTTGGATAGAGTATGAATTGGAGATATGATTTCATGTCTCATTTTGCCAGTACAAATATCGTGACGTCATCATAAAGGCCTTGGAACTCAAAATACGAATTTGCATTTTATGACGTCCGCATATTTATGGAAAATTGATTGTATCTCTGTAAATATTGATTGTTTTTCTTCCAAATTTAGATATGTTGTAGCTAAGACAATTCTCTACAAGATAAGTTGGCCTCACTTTTCGTTTTGATGACGTCATCAAAGTGAAAATTTCAATTAAAGGCGACATGTCAGAATTTTCTTAACGTGCGTGTTATGTCTACGGAAGTCGAATTTCGTTCACATCATGAATCTACATAACATTAATCTTTGAGCACTATCTAGCTTATTTGAGCTCTTTTTTCTCCCAAATTTTGATATGTTGTAGCTAAGACAATTCTCTACAAGATAAGTCACTCTCACTTTTCGTTTTGATGACGTCATCATAGTGAAAATTTCAATTAAAGGTGACATGTCAGAATTTTCTTAACGTGCGTGTTATGTCTATGAAAGTGAATTTCGTTCACATCATATGAATCTACATAACATTAATCTTTGAGCACCATCTAGCTTATTTGTGCTCTTTTTCTTCCAAATTTTGATATGTTGTAGCTAAGACAATTCTCTACAAGATAGGTCACCTCACTTTTCGTTTTGATGACGTCATCATAGTGAAAATTTCAATTAAAGGTGACATGTCAGAATTTTCTTAACGTGCGTGTTATGTCTATGAAAGTGAATTTCGTTCACATCATATGAATCTACATAACATTAATCTTTGAGCACCATCTAGCTTATTTGTGCTCTTTTTCTTCCAAATTTTGATATGTTGTAGCTAAGACAATTCTCTACAAGATAAGTCACTCTCACTTTTCGTTTTGATGACGTCATCATAGTGAAAATTTCAATTAAAGGCGACATGTCAGAATTTTCTTAATTTGCGTGTTATGTCTATGAAAGTGAATTTCGTTCACATCATATGAATCTACATAACATTAATCTTGGAGCACTATCTAGCTTATTTGTGCTCTTTTTCTCCCAAATTTTGATATGTTGTAGCTAAGACAATTCTCTACAAGATAAGTCACCCTCACTTTTCGTTTTGATGACGTCATCATAGTGAAAATTTCAATTAAAGGTGACATTATGTTATGTTATGCTATGTCTACGGAAGTCGAATTTCGTTCACATAATGAATCTACATGACATTGTTCTGTGAGTAGTATCTCGCTTATTTTTGCTCTAATCCCCCCACCCCATTTAAGTATGTTATAGCTGATACTATGAGCTATCGGAAGTGCGCCTTCCGTTTTTGATCAGATGTTTGAATCATGTAGAAATTTTTAATTGAAAGTTGAAATAGCGAATATGCCAAGGCCGTTTGTCAGCTTTGCATCGCTCTCTCTCTCTCTCTATTTCACCCTCTCCCTCTCTTGTTCTGCCTCCCTCTTCTTCTAGCTCTGATGTCTCCCTAGCTGTCTCTGCCTCTCTCTTTCTCTACTCTCTCACCCTCTCCTTTTCCCGCCTTTGGCTCCCTCTCCCTCTTTTATGTCTTATAGGATGTTCCTTAATTTCCTCTAGCTCTTTGCTGTGCCCTTTGTATTCTTATTTCACCCCTACCATGTTTCCTTGTACTTTCCTCTCTCCTTCCAAGTGTATGCATTCTGATTCCTCTTTCATCCCTCGGTCCAGCTCATGTATTTTTACATGACTATAACCAGTCTCCCTCTCTCCTTCTCTATCTCTATATTTTCATCAAATTTCATTATGATCATGATCTTGATCATAATCATTTCTCAATATTTTGTTCATCAGTTGAGTTATTACTTCAGTTCAGGTCACAGCTAGTTCAATATCAGTTCATCAGTTCATTCATCAGTTCATCAGTTTAGCTCATCAATTCAGTTCATTTCACATCAGTTCAATCTATCAGTTCATCAGTACTTCATTCATCAATTCATATCTTAATACATCATTTTACATTAACATCATTATATTGGATCATTGAATTGAAGATGAGCATGATCATAAGAATTGTAGACAGACCACCTAATTCGTCCTCATGACGAATTAAATGTCTAGTTTATTATTCTTTATTAGGTGGTCTGTCGTATCGACAGATCACCTATTAATTTCGTCAGAATTTTCTTTTTTATTATTATTATTATTTATTATTTATTAGGTGGTCTGTCGTAATCGACAGATCACCTAAATTTTCATTTATTTATTTATTCTTTATTAGGTGGTCTGTCGGCATCGACAGATCACCTATTGTTTTTGTCAGAATTTTCTTTATTTATTTATTCTTTATTTTTATTTATTTCTACCCCCTTTTTTGTTCCGAGGATAACTCAAGATCGGTTTTGTCAATTTCTTTCAATTTTGGCACAGTCATGGGTCATTGTCATGAGACGTGACAGGAACATTTTCAAGGTCATCAAGTCTTCATGACGTCATCCAGGCGCCATTTTGTGTTTTTTTGGTACTTTCAACTCATGATCATATCTTCATAACGGAAAGTCATTTCTCATTCATATTTATCATGATCAAGGTCAATATCCGTCCGGTCAATTTCAGGTCAAAAAACGCGCGCATGCGTACGTCCGCGCGTCAGCGCGCGCAAAATTTCAAAATGCTCAAAATCGTCTCAAATTCATTTGGATACGTTTCAGGCCATTTTAAGCATTTCAAAAAAACGCGCACGCGCGCATGCGCGCGCGTTTTCGCGCGTTTTGGCATTTTGCAACATAGAATCGCCAAATTTTTCTGTCATCATATTTGGCATATTTTTCCAATTTGATACCTTGTTCACCTTTTTCTGACCAGTAATAACGCAATGAGCGTCCGTCAAAGTATAACAGCACCGCGCGCGTATCTCTATCCACAATACATGGGCAAAAACATGCCTATACAAAATTCATTGTAACTCTTCAGAATGGATGGGAACTCCAAATTTTTTTCATATTTGGATAGATTATGAGTCGGAGATATGATTTCATGTCTCATTTGACCCTCAATTAACTCATGACGTCATCATAATGGCCTCCGAACTCAAAATTTCAATTTGCATATTATGACGTCAGCATATTTTGGAAAATTGATTGTATCTCTGTAAATATTGATCGATTTTCTTCCAAATTTTGATATGTTCTAGCTGAGACAATTCTCTACAAATGCAGTCACCACGATTTTCATTTTGACAAAGGCATCATGGCGTATTTTTGCGATTAAAGGAGGCATGTCAATTTTTCACATTTTGCGTGTATTCTCTATGGGACATGACTTTTCTCAAAACTGGATTCTACATTCCCGTCTTTCGCGAGCAATATCTCCGTCGTTTTAGTTTTGTTTTTGCTGAGCTTTGAGTATGTTGTAGCTGAGACAATAAGCTATCACAAGTGTGCCCTTTATTTTTCGATCAGATGCCGGGATCATGCTCATATTTCACTTGCAAAGTGGGATTTGAGAATTCCATTTTCCGTTCACGTGTAATGTCTATGTGGATTATTTTGGTATAGTGGTCATAGCACTTGCCTCCCATTCCGGCGACCCAAGTTCGATTCCTGGTGGGTCATTTTTTTTTTTTTTTTTGCCGTCGTTTTAAATTTGATTTTATGATCTTCTTCGACTATTATAACATATTATCATATACAATCACAAACAATGTAATAAAATGCCTAATTTTGCGTGTTATATCTATGGGAGAAGAATGTCAATCGTTTGAGTACAACCCTATGGGAAATCTGGTATTAAACCTAATATAGGGTTTATCTCCCAACTCTGCTACAATATCAAATCACCTTGCTAGTCTCCTTCCCAGACGTTTTTACTTTTTCCAGTTATTCAGCCCAAGGTATATGCATGTTTACGTCTCTCCCGTGGACATAGAATTGTTTACTTGTCTATACTTCTCTCTTTCTCTATATTAAATTCTATTTATGCTGGATATATTGAATGCATCGTTCTCCATTGCATCTCTCTCTTTCTCCTCTCTCTTGCTCTGTTTCCCTTCTCCTCTCTTATTTTGCCCCTCTCCTTCTCTTGCTCTGTCTCTGCATATATATCTCTCTACTCTTTTACCCTCTCCCTCTCTCTCTGCCTCCCTCTACCTCGACCTCTTGCCTTGCCTCCCTCTTATTCTCTTGCTCTGTCTCCCTCTGCCTCTGCCCTTCTCTTTTCTTCTCTCTCACCCTCTACCTCTCCCGCCTCTGGTTCTCGTTCTCCTTCTATTATGTCTTGTAATGTTCCTTAATTTTCTATAGCTCTGCCCTTTGCCCTTTGGCCTTGGAACTCAAAATACGAATTTGCATATTATGACGTCAGCATATTTATGGAAAATTGATTGTATCTCTGTAAATATGGATCGATTTTCTTCCAAATTTTGATATGTTGTAGCTAAGACAATTTTCTACAAGATCAGTTATTCAGATTACATAACAGACCACCTAATTCGTCCTCATGACGAATTACATTTCTAGTTATTATTTTTATTTCCTCCACTTTTTGTTCCGACGATAACTCAAGATCGGTACAGTCAATTTCTTTCAATTTTGGCACAGTCATGGGTCATTGTCATAAACGTGACAGGAACATTTTCAAGGTCATCAGGTCATCGTGACGTCATCCAGGCGCCATTTTGTGAAATCACATGATCAATCATATCTTCATGATGCGTCATCAAAGGTCATTCATATTCATATCACATATAATTCAGGTCAAGGGTCAACAGGTCATGTCGTCAAAAATCACATAAAGGTCATGCCGCGTACGCGCGTCAAAATTAAAATGCTCAAAATCACTTAACTATTAATTGAGAGTACGAATCAGGTCATTTTAAGCATTTCAAAATTTCCGTCCGTGCGCGTCCGCGCGCGCATTATGCGCGCGCATCGCGTACACATCGTAAAAACGCCTTTTTCGCATGGTTTTTATTTCTGACACTATTTTTGACAATTTCCAACTATTTCCAGTAATTCTCGACCTTCCATAATGCCACGTGCGTCAAACTTTAAAATTCGTGCGCGCGTCAATGGGCAATATAATGTAAAAGTGGTAAAAACATGTCTATATAAAATCCGCCATAGCTCGTCAGAATGCCTAAATACCCCAAATTTTTAACATTTTCTGGAAGCCCATGAAATGTTTATGTGATTTCATGTATAATTTGTCCAATCGTATGTTCTGACGTCGTCATATTTGCATATGAACTCAAAATTTGATTTTGAAAATATGACATCATAATTTTTGTATTCATTTGATAATATTGCTGTAATATTGTCGATTTTCTTCCAAATTTTGATATGTTCTAGCTGAGACAATTCTCTACAAATGCAGTCAACACGATTTTCATTTTGACAAAGGCATCATGGCGTATTTTTGCGATTAAAGGAGGCATGTCAATTTTTCACATTTTGCGTGTATTCTCTATGGGACATGACTTTTTCTCAAAACTGGATTCTACATTCCCGTCTTTCGCGAGCAATATCTCCGTCGTTTTAGTTTTGTTTTCGCTGAGCTTCGAGTATGTTGTAGCTGAGACAATAAGCTATCACAAGTGTGCCCTTTATTTTTCGATCAGATGCCGGGATCATGCTCATATTTCACTTGCAAAGTGGGATTTGAGAATTCCATTTTCCGTTCACGTGTAATCGCTATGGGAAATGTTTTTATATCGGTAACGCACTTGTTTATTTTTATTTTCCCACCACTTTCTTGTGAGCGTGATTGCTCAAATTCGGCTCCATCAATTTTCATCAAATTTTTGTCAGTCATCAGGCTTATCAAATTCAAGTGCCACCATTTTTTCAAGGTCATCAGGTCATCGTGACGTCATCCAGGCGCCATTTTGTGAAATCACATTATCAATCATATCTTCATGATGCGTCATCAAAGGTTATTTATATTCATATCACATATACTTTACCTCAAGGGTCAACAGGTCATGTCATCAAAGGTCACATAAAGGTCATGACGCGCGCGTACGCGCGTCAATTTTAAAATGCTCAAAATCACTTAACTATTAAACGAAAGTACGAATCAGGTCATTTTAAGCATTTCAAAATTTCCGTCCGTGCGCGTCCGCGCGCGCGTTACGCGCGCGCAGCACGTACACATCGTAAACACGCCGTTTTTCGCATGGTTTGTATTCCTGACACTATTTTTGACAATTTTCAACTATTTCCAGTCATTCTCGACCTTCTATAATGCCCTACGCGTGCGTCAAACTTTTAAATTCGTGCGCGCGTCAATGGGCAATATAATGTAAAAAGTGGTAAAAACATGTCTATATAAAATCCGCCATAGCTCGTCAGAATGCCTGAATTCCTCTCAATTTTTTCATATTTGGATAGAGTATGAATTGGAGATATGATTTCATGTCTCATTTTGCCAGTACAAATATCGTGACGTCATCATAAAGGCCTTGGAACTCAAAATACGAATTTGCATATTATGACGTCAGCATATTTATGGAAAATTGATTGTATCTCTGTAAATATTGATTGTTTTTCTTCCAAATTTAGATATGTTGTAGCTAAGACAATTCTCTACAAGATAAGTTGGCCTCACTTTTCGTTTTGATGACGTCATCAAAGTGAAAATTTCAATTAAAGGCGACATGTCAGAATTTTCTTAACGTGCGTGTTATGTCTACGGAAGTGAATTTCGTTCACATCATGAATCTACATAACATTAATCTTTGAGCACTATCTAGCTTATTTGAGCTCTTTTTCTCCCAAATTTTGATATGTTGTAGCTAAGACAATTCTCTACAAGATAAGTCACTCTCACTTTTCGTTTTGATGACGTCATCATAGTGAAAATTTCAATTAAAGGTGACATGTCAGAATTTTCTTAACGTGCGTGTTATGTCTATGAAAGTGAATTTCGTTCACATCATATGAATCTACATAACATTAATCTTTGAGCACCATCTAGCTTATTTGTGCTCTTTTTTCTTCCAAATTTTGATATGTTGTAGCTAAGACAATTCTCTACAAGATAGGTCACCTCACTTTTCGTTTTGATGACGTCATCATAGTGAAAATTTCAATTAAAGGTGACATGTCAGAATTTTCTTAACGTGCGTGTTATGTCTATGAAAGTGAATTTCGTTCACATCATATGAATCTACATAACATTAATCTTTGAGCACCATCTAGCTTATTTGTGCTCTTTTTCTTCCAAATTTTGATATGTTGTAGCTAAGACAATTCTCTACAAGATAAGTCACTCTCACTTTTCGTTTTGATGACGTCATCATAGTGAAAATTTCAATTAAAGGTGACATGTCAGAATTTTCTTAACGTGCGTGTTATGTCTATGTAAGTGAATTTCGTTCACATCATATGAATCTACATAACATTAATCTTTGAGCACCATCTAGCTTATTTGTGCTCTTTTTCTTCCAAATTTTGATATGTTGTAGCTAAGACAATTCTCTACAAGATAAGTCACTCTCACTTTTCGTTTTGATGACGTCATCATAGTGAAAATTTCAATTAAAGGCGACATGTCAGAATTTTCTTAATTTGCGTGTTATGTCTATGAAAGTGAATTTCGTTCACATCATATGAATCTACATAACATTAATCTTGGAGCACTATCTAGCTTATTTGTGCTCTTTTTTCCCAAATTTTGATATGTTGTAGCTAAGACAATTCTCTACAAGATAAGTCACCCTCACTTTTCGTTTTGATGACGTCATCATAGTGAAAATTTCAATTAAAGGTGACATTATGTTATGTTATGCTATGTCTACGGAAGTCGAATTTCGTTCACATAATGAATCTACATGACATTGTTCTGTGAGTAGTATCTCGCTTATTTTTGCTCTAATCCCCCGCACCCCCAATTTAAGTATGTTATAGCTGATACTATGAGCTATCGGAAGTGCGCCTTCCGTTTTTGATCAGATGTTTGAATCATGTAGAAATTTTTAATTGAAAGTTGAAATAGCGAATATGCCAAGGCCGTTTGTCAGCTTTGCATCGCTCTCTCTCTCTTCTATTTCACCCTCTCCCTCTCTTGTTCTGCCTCCCTCTTCTTCTAGCTCTGATGTCTCCCTAGCTGTCTCTGCCTCTCTCTTTCTCTACTCTCTCACCCTCTCCTTTTCCCGCCTTTGGCTCCCGCTCTCCCTCTTTTATGTCTTATAGGATGTTCCTTAATTTCCTCTAGCTCTTTGCTGTGCCCTTTGTATTCTTATTTCACCCCTACCATGTTTCCTTGTACTTTCCTCTCTCCTTCCAAGTGTATGCATTCTGATTCCTCTTTCATCCCTCGGTCCAGCTCATGTATTTTTACATGACTATAACCAGTCTCCCTCTCTCCTTCTCTATCTCTATATTTTCATCAAATTTCATTATGATCATGATCTTGATCATAATCATTTCTCAATATTTTGTTCATCAGTTGAGTTATTACTTCAGTTCAGGTCACAGCTAGTTCAATATCAGTTCATCAGTTCATTCATCAGTTCATCAGTTTAGCTCATCAATTCAGTTCATTTCACATCAGTTCAATCTATCAGTTCATCAGTACTTCATTCATCAATTCATATCTTAATACATCATTTTACATTAACATCATTATATTGGATCATTGAATTGAAGATGAGCATGATCATAAGAATTGTAGACAGACCACCTAATTCGTCCTCATGACGAATTAAATGTCTAGTTATTCTTTATTAGGTGGTCTGTCGTAATCGACAGATCACCTATTAATTTCGTCAGAATTTTCTTTTTTATTTATTTATTATTCTTTATTTTTATTTATTTCCTCCACTTTTTGTTCCGACGATAACTCAAGATCGGTACAGTCAATTTCTTTCAATTTTGGCACAGTCATAGGTCATTGTCATAAAACGTGACAGGAACATTTTCAAGGTCATCAGGTCATCGTGACGTCATCCAGGCGCCATTTTGTGAAATCACATGATCAATCATATCTTCATGATGCGTCATCAAAGGTCATTCATATTCATATCACATATACTTCAGGTCAAGGGTCAACAGGTCATGTCGTCAAAGGTCACATAAAGGTCATGACGCGCGTACGCGCGCGTCAAAATTTTAAATGCTCAAAATCACTTAACTATTAATTGAGAGTACGAATCAGGTCATTTTAAGCATTTCAAAATTTCCGTCCGTGCGCGTCCGCGCGCGCGTTATGCGCGCGCAGCGCGTACACATCGTAAAAACGCCTTTTTCGCATGGTTTTTATTTCTGACACTATTTTTGACAATTTCCAACTATTTCCAGTCATTCTCGACCTTCCATAATGCCACACGCGTGCGTCAAACTTTAAAATTCGTGCGCGCGTCAATGGGCAATATAATGTAAAAAGTGGTAAAAACATGTCTATATAAAATCCGCCATAGCTCGTCAGAATGCCTAAATACCCCAAATTTTTAACATTTTCTGGAAGCCCATGAAATGTTTATGTGATTTCATGTATAATTTTGTCCAATCGTATGTTCTGACGTCGTCATATTTGCATATGAACTCGAAAATTTGATTTTGAAAATATGACATCATAATTTTTGTATTCATTTGATAATATTGCAGTAATAGGTTGTCGATTTTCTTCCAAATTTTGATATGTTGTAGCTGAGACAATTCTCTACCAATGCAGTCACACGATTTTTCATTTTGACAAAAGCATCATGGCGTATTTTGCGATTAAAGGAGGCATGTCAATTTTTCACATTTTGCGTGTATTCTCTATGGGACATGACTTTTTGTCAAAACTGGATTCTACATTCCCGTCTTTCGCGAGCAATATCTCCGTCGTTTTAGCTTCGTTTTCGCTGAGCTTTGAGTATGTTGTAGCTGAGACAATAAGCTATCACAAGTGTGCCCTTTATTTTTCGATCAGATATCGGGATCATGCTCATATTTCACTTGCAAAGTGGGATTTGAGAATTCCATTTCCGTTCACATGTAAACGCTATGGGAAATGTTTTGATATATCGGTAACACACTTGATTCCCGACCTCGAGATCCCTGGTTCGAGTCCGGGCGTCTCCCAAAAATTTCTTCACTTTTTTTCTTCATGACCTTTCACTGATCATAAGATTGAAGACAGACCACCTAATTCGTCACCATGACGAATTAAATGTCTAGTTTTATTTATTTCCTCCACTTTTTGTTCCGACGATAACTCAAGATCGGTACAGTCAATTTCTTTCAATTTTGGCACAGTCATGGGTCATTGTCATGAGACGTGACAGGAACATTTTCAAGGTCATCAGGTCATCGTGACGTCATCCAGGCGCCATTTTGTGAAATCACATGATCAATCATATCTTCATGATGCGTCATCAAAGGTCATTCATATTCATATCACATATACTTCAGGTCAAGGGTCAACAGGTCATGTCATCAAAGGTCACATAAAGGTCATGACGCGCGCGTACGCGCGTCAAAATTTTAAAATGCTCAAAATCACTTAACTATTAATGGAGAGTACGAATCAGGTCATTTTAAGCATTTCAAAAATTTCCGTCCGTGCGCGTCCGCGCGCGCGTTATGCGCGCGCAGCGCGTACACATCGTAAAAACGCCTTTTTTCGCATGGTTTTTATTTCTGACACTATTTTTGACAATTTCCAACTATTTCCAGTCATTCTCGACCTTCCATAATGCCACACGCGTGCGTCAAACTTTAAAATTCGTGCGCGCGTCAATGGGCAATATAATGTAAAAAGTGGTAAAAACATGTCTATATAAAATCCGCCATAGCTCGTCAGAATGCCTAAATACCCCAAATTTTTAACATTTTCTGGAAGCCCATGAAATGTTTATGTGATTTCATGTATAATTTTGTCCAATCGTATGTTCTGACGTCGTCATATTTGCATATGAACTCGAAAATTTGATTTTGAAAATATGACATCATAATTTTTGTATTCATTTGATAATATTGCAGTAATCGGTTGTCGATTTTCTTCCAAATTTTGATATGTTCTAGCTGAGACAATTCTCTACAAATGCAGTCATCACGATTTTCATTTTGACAAAGGCATCATGGCGTATTTTTGCGATTAAAGGAGGCATGTCAATTTTTCACATTTTGCGTGTATTCTCTATGGGACATGACTTTTTCTCAAAACTGGATTCTACATTCCCGTCTTTCGCGAGCAATATCTCCGTCGTTTTAGTTTTGTTTTCGCTGAGCTTCGAGTATGTTGTAGCTGAGACAATAAGCTATCACAAGTGTGCCCTTTATTTTTCGATCAGATGCCGGGATCATGCTCATATTTCACTTGCAAAGTGGGATTTGAGAATTCCATTTTCCGTTCACGTGTAATGTCTATGTGGATTATTTTGGTATAGTGGTCATAGCACTTGCCTCCCATTCCGGCGACCCAAGTTCGATTCCTGGTGGGTCATTTTTTTTTTTTTGCCGTCGTTTTAAATTTGATTTTATGATCTTCTTCGACTATTATAACATATTATCATATACAATCACAAACAATGTAATAAAATGCCTAATTTTGCGTGTTATATCTATGGGAGAAGAATGTCAATCGTTTGAGTACAACCCTATGGGAAATCTGATTCCTTGTCGTGTATTAAACCTAATATAGGGTTTATCTCCCAACTCTGCTACAATATCAAATCACCTTGCTAGTCTCCTTCCCAGACGTTTTTACTTTTCCAGTTATTCAGCCCAGGTATATGCATGTTTACGTCTCTCCCGTGGACATAGAATTGTTTACTTGTCTATACTTCTCTCTTTCTCTATATTAAATTCTATTTATGCTGGATATATTGAATGCATCGTTCTCCATTGCATCTCTCTCTTTCTCCTCTCTCTTGCTCTTTTTCCCTTCTCCTCTCTTATTTTGCCCCTCTCCTTCTCTTGCTCTGTCTCTGCATATATATCTCTCTCTACTCTTTTACCCTCTCCCTCTCTCTCTGCCTCCCTCTACCTCGACCTCTTGCCTTGCCTCCCTCTTATTCTCTTGCTCTGTCTCCCTCTGCCTCTGCCCTTCTCTTTTCTTCTCTCTCACCCTCTACCTCTCCCGCCTCTGGTTCTCGTTCTCCTTCTATTATGTCTTGTAATGTTCCTTAATTTTCTATAGCTCTGCCCTTTGCCCTTGGAACTCAAAATACGAATTTGCATATTATGACGTCAGCATATTTATGGAAAATTGATTGTATCTCTGTAAATATGGATCGATTTTCTTCCAAATTTTGATATGTTGTAGCTAAGACAATTTTCTACAAGATCAGTTATTCAGATTACATAACAGACCACCTAATTCGTCCTCATGACGAATTACATTTCTAGTTTATTTTTATTTCCTCCACTTTTTGTTCCGACGATAACTCAAGATCGGTACAGTCAATTTCTTTCAATTTTGGCACAGTCATGGGTCATTGTCATGAGACGTGACAGGAACATTTTCAAGGTCATCAGGTCATCGTGACGTCATCCAGGCGCCATTTTGTGAAATCACATGATCAATCATATCTTCATGATGCGTCATCAAAGGTCATTCATATTCATATCACATATACTTCAGGTCAAGGGTCAACAGGTCATGTCATCAAAGGTCACATAAAGGTCATGACGCGCGCGTACGCGCGCGTCAAAATTTTAAAATGCTCAAAATCACTTAACTATTAATTGAGAGTACGAATCAGGTCATTTTAAGCATTTCAAAATTTCCGTCCGTGCGCGTCCGCGCGCGCGTTATGCGCGCGCAGCGCGTACACATCGTAAAACGCCTTTTTCGCATGGTTTTTATTTCTGACACTATTTTTGACAATTTCCAACTATTTCCAGTCATTCTCGACCTTCCATAATGCCACACGCGTGCGTCAAACTTTAAAATTCGTGCGCGCGTCAATGGGCAATATAATGTAAAAAGTGGTAAAAACATGTCTATATAAAATCCGCCATAGCTCGTCAGAATGCCTAAATACCCCAAATTTTTAACATTTTCTGGAAGCCCATGAAATGTTTATGTGATTTCATGTATAATTTTGTCCAATCGTATGTTCTGACGTCGTCATATTTGCATATGAACTCGAAAATTTGATTTTGAAAATATGACATCATAATTTTTGTATTCATTTGATAATATTGCAGTAATATTGTCGATTTTCTTCCAAATTTTGATATGTTCTAGCTGAGACAATTCTCTACAAATGCAGTCAACACGATTTTTCATTTTGACAAAGGCATCATGGCGTATTTTTGCGATTAAAGGAGGCATGTCAATTTTTCACATTTTGCGTGTATTCTCTATGGGACATGACTTTTTCTCAAAACTGGATTCTACATTCCCGTCTTTCGCGAGCAATATCTCCGTCGTTTTAGTTTTGTTTTCGCTGAGCTTCGAGTATGTTGTAGCTGAGACAATAAGCTATCACAAGTGTGCCCTTTATTTTTCGATCAGATGCCGGGATCATGCTCATATTTCACTTGCAAAGTGGGATTTGAGAATTCCATTTTCCGTTCACGTGTAATGTCTATGTGGATTATTTTGGTATAGTGGTCATAGCACTTGCCTCCCATTCCGGCGACCCAAGTTCGATTCCTGGTGGGTCATTTTTTTTTTTTTTTTTGCCGTCGTTTTAAATTTGATTTTATGATCTTCTTCGACTATTATAACATATTATCATATACAATCACAAACAATGTAATAAAATGCCTAATTTTGCGTGTTATATCTATGGGAGAAGAATGTCAATCGTTTGAGTACAACCCTATGGGAAATCTGGTATTAAACCTAATATAGGGTTTATCTCCCAACTCTGCTACAATATCAAATCACCTTGCTAGTCTCCTTCCCAGACGTTTTTACTTTTCCAGTTATTCAGCCCAAGGTATATGCATGTTTACGTCTCTCCCGTGGACATAGAATTGTTTACTTGTCTATACTTCTCTCTTTCTCTATATTAAATTCTATTTATGCTGGATATATTGAATGCATCGTTCTCCATTGCATCTCTCTCTTTCTCCTCTCTCTTGCTCTGTTTCCCTTCTCCTCTCTTATTTTGCCCCTCTCCTTCTCTTGCTCTGTCTCTGCATATATATATCTCTCTCTACTCTTTTACCCTCTCCCTCTCTCTCTGCCTCCCTCTACCTCGACCTCTTGCCTTGCCTCCCTCTTATTCTCTTGCTCTGTCTCCCTCTGCCTCTGCCCTTCTCTTTTTCTTCTCTCTCACCCTCTACCTCTCCCGCCTCTGGTTCTCGTTCTTCTTCTATTATGTCTTGTAATGTTCCTTAATTTTCTATAGCTCTGCCCTTTGCCCTTTGGCCTTGGAACTCAAAATACGAATTTGCATATTATGACGTCAGCATATTTATGGAAAATTGATTGTATCTCTGTAAATATGGATCGATTTTCTTCCAAATTTTGATATGTTGTAGCTAAGACAATTTTCTACAAGATCAGTTATTCAGATTACATAACAGACCACCTAATTCGTCTTCATGACGAATTACATTTCTAGTTTATTATTTCTTTATTTTTATTTCTCCGCACTTTTTTGTTCAGACGATAACTCAAGATCGGTTCAGTCAATTTCTTTCAATTTTGGCACAGTCATAGGTCATTGTCATGAGACGTGACAGGAACATTTTCAAGGTCATCAAGTCTTCATGACGTCATCCAGGCGCCATTTTGTGTTTTTTTGGTACTTTCAACTCATGATCATATCTTCATAACGGAAAGTCATTTCTCATTCATATTTATCATGATCAAGGTCAATATCCGTCCGGTCAATTTCAGGTCAAAAACGCGCGCGCATGCGTACGTCCGCGCGTGAGCGCGCGCAAAATTTCAAAATGCTCCAAATCGTCTCAAATTCATTTTGGATACGTTTCAGGCCATTTTAAGCATTTCGCAAAAAAACGCGCACACGCACATGCGCGCGCGTTTTCGCGCGTAACACCATTACACAACATAAAATCGCCATTTTTTTCTTTCATGATATTTCCCATATTTTTTCAAACAATTTGATACCATGTTTATCTCTTATTGACCATTAATAACAAGATGAGCGTCCATTCAATATAAATGTCCGTGCGCGCGAGCTCTTGTAATACATAGCATATATGGGCAAAAACATGCCTATACAAAATTCATTGTAACTCTTCAGAATGGATGGGAACTCCCAATTTTTTTCATATTTGGATAGATTATGAGTCGGAGATATGATTTCATGTCTCATTTGACCCTCAATTAACTCATGACGTCATCATAATGGCCTCCGAACTCAAAATTTCAATTTGCATATTATGACGTCAGCATATTTTTGGAAAATTGATTGTATCTCTGTAAATATTGATCGATTTTCTTCCAAATTTTGATATGTTCTAGCTGAGACAATTCTCTACAAATGCAGTCATCACGATTTTCATTTTGACAAAGGCATCATGGCGTATTTTTGCGATTAAAGGAGGCATGTCAATTTTTCACATTTTGCGTGTATTCTCTATGGGACATGACTTTTTCTCAAAACTGGATTCTACATTCCCGTCTTTCGCGAGCAATATCTCCGTCGTTTTAGTTTTGTTTTTGCTGAGCTTTGAGTATGTTGTAGCTGAGACAATAAGCTATCACAAGTGTGCCCTTTATTTTTCGATCAGATGCCGGGATCATGCTCATATTTCACTTGCAAAGTGGGATTTGAGAATTCCATTTTCCGTTCACGTGTAATGTCTATGTGGATTATTTTGGTATAGTGGTCATAGCACTTGCCTCCCATTCCGGCGACCCAAGTTCGATTCCTGGTGGGTCATTTTTTTTTTTTTTTGCCGTCGTTTTAAATTTGATTTTATGATCTTCTTCGACTATTATAACATATTATCATATACAATCACAAACAATGTAATAAAATGCCTAATTTTGCGTGTTATATCTATGGGAGAAGAATGTCAATCGTTTGAGTACAACCCTATGGGAAATCTGGTATTAAACCTAATATAGGGTGTATCTCCCAACTCTGCTACAATATCAAATCACCTTGCTAGTCTCCTTCCCAGACGTTTTTACTTTTTCCAGTTATTCAGCCCAAGGTATATGCATGTTTACGTCTCTCCCGTGGACATAGAATTGTTTACTTGTCTATACTTCTCTCTTTCTCTATATTAAATTCTATTTATGCTGGATATATTGAATGCATCGTTCTCCATTGCATCTCTCTCTTTCTCCTCTCTCTTGCTCTGTTTCCCTTCTCCTCTCTTATTTTGCCCCTCTCCTTCTCTTGCTCTGTCTCTGCATATATATCTCTCTCTACTCTTTTACCCTCTCCTCTCTCTGCCTCCCTCTACCTCGACCTCTTGCCTTGCCTCCCTCTTATTCTCTTGCTCTGTCTCCCTCTGCCTCTGCCCTTCTCTTTTCTTCTCTCTCACCCTCTACCTCTCCCTGCTCTGGTTCTCGTTCTCCTTCTATTATGTCTTGTAATGTTCCTTAATTTTCTACAGCTCTGCCCTTTGCCCTTTGGCCTTGGAACTCAAAATACGAATTTGCATATTATGACGTCAGCATATTTATGGAAAATTGATTGTATCTGTAAATATGGATCGATTTTCTTCCAAATTTTGCTATGTTGTAGCTAAGACAATTTTCTAAAAGATCAGTTATTCAGATTACATAACAGACCACCTAATTCGTCCTCATGACGAATTACATTTCTAGTTATTATTATTATTATTTATTATTCTGCCATAAATTTGTTCGCAAGATATCTCAAGAATGAATAAAGCCATTATCATGAAACTTTCCATGATGATAGATATTAGTCTAACTTAGAACTGCGTGACTTTTCAGTGACTCAAGGTCATCGTGACGTCATCCAGGCGCCATTTTGTGAAAATCAACTCATGATCATATCTTCATAACGGAAAGTCATTTCTCATTCATATTTATCATGATCAAGGTCAATATCCGTCCGGTCAATTTCAGGTCAATAAACGCGCGCGTACGCGTACGTCCGCGCGTCAGTGCGCGCGCAAATTTTTAATTACTCTAAATCATCTAAAATTCATTTTGCATACGTTTCAGGCCATTTCGAGCATTTTCAAAAAATCACGCACACGCGCATGCGCGCGTTTTCGTCCGTTTTGGCATTACACAACATAGAATCGCCATTCTTTTTCTTTCATGATATTTCCCATACTTTTCCGAACAATTTGATACCATTTTTATCTCTTTATGACCATTAATAACGGAATGAGCGTCCGTTCAAGATAAATGTCCGTGCGCGCGAGCTCTTGTAATACATAGCATATATGGGCAAAAACATGCCTATACAAAATCCATTATAGCTCTTTTGGATGCACCGGAACCCTCAATTTTTTTCATATTTAGATAGAGTATGAGTCGGAGATATGATTTCATGTCTCATTTGGCCATTAAGTCTATCGTGACATCATCATAATGGCCTTGGAACTCAAAAACGAATTTGCATATTATGACGTCAGCATATTTATGGAAAATTGATTGTATCTCTGTAAATATTGATTAATTTTCTTCCAAATTTTGATATGTTGTAGCTAAGACAATCTTCTACAAGATCAGTACACATTATTTTCATTTTGATGACGTCATCATAGGAAAATTGCGATTAAATGTAACATGTCAGAATTTACTATATTTGCGTGTTATGCCTATGGAAGGTGAATTTCGTTCACATCATGAATCTACATGACATTGTTCTTTGAGCGCTATCTAGCTTATATGTGCTCTATTTTCTCCCAAATGTTGGTGGTATAGCTGAGACTATGGGCTATAGAAACTGTGACTTTAGGTTTTTTGATCAGATGTTGAGATCATGTCGAAATTTTCAATTGAAAGTTGTAATTGCGACCGTGCCAAGGCCGTTTGTCAGCTTTGCATGTAAAGTCTATGAAAAATATTTTGGTCTATTGGTTAAAGCACTAGATAGATCCATAATGATCAAGGCTACACAGATGAAAATTGACATATGGATAGACCAAAATGGGAGGAGCATTTTATAAGATATTAAATCGTGAAAATGCATTCTTCATTATGTAAAACATTAGCATACGTATCACCTAATTCGTCAAAGTGACGAATTCAAGTCTAGTATTTATTTTGTGTCTGTATAGAAGAAATTATTATTATTCTTCCTCGAATTTGTTCGCAGGATATCTCAAGAATGGCTGAAGCCATTGTCATGAAACTTTCCTGAAGGTAGATCTTAGTCCAACTTAGAACTGCGTGACTTTTCAGCGACGCCAGGGCACCGTGACGTCATCATGACGTCAATATGTGAAATGTCATTAATGGTCGTATCTCAGCCATGCAATATCAATTTCAATTCAAATTTGGTATCAATCATGCTCAGGTCATGGGTCAGAATTTTAGCCCACGCACATGCGCCTTTCCCTTAAAGCGAGCGCGTACGCGTGCATAAAAAAGAAATTAGAATTAAAAGTGCTTAAAACCCCAAACCAAGTAATTTTCTATACGTTTCAGACAATTTAAAGCGTTTCAGAAATTTCCGCGCGTGCGGGTCGGTGCGCGCGCATTTGCGCTTTTAATGCACGCGGATCAGATAGATTCCATTTCTTGCATGCTTTTGATTCGTGATACTTTCCTCAACAATCCCTGTAAATTTCAGCCATTTGTGACTCATGATGATGGAATAAGCGGGCATCAAAGATAACAACACGCGCGCGTATTATTGAATTTTTTAATAAAAACATGCCTATGTTTAATTGGCCCTAACTTCTTTAAATACAGGGATAACCCAATTTTTTTTCATATGTGGATGGAGTTTGAGTCGGAGATATGATTTCATGTCTCATTTGGCCATTAAGTACATGTTGACGTCATCATAATGGCCTTGGAACTCAAAAAAAATTTGCATATTATGACGTCAGCATATTTATGGAAAATTGAGTGTATCTCTGTTAATATTGATCTTTTTTCTTGTAATTTTTCATATGTTGTAGCTAAGACAATTTTCTCAAAGATATATTGCCACCAGTTTTCATTTTGATGACGTCATCATATTGAAAATTTCGATTAAATGCGACATGTCAGAATTTTCTTAATTTGCGTGTTATGCCTACGGAAGGTGAATTTCGTTCACATCATGAATTTACATGACATTGTTATTTGAGCAGTATCTCGCTTACTTTTACTCTATTTTCTCCTTAATGTCTTAATTTTCAATTGCAAGTTGAAATTGCGACTAAATGCCATGGCCGTTTGTCTGCTTTGCATGTAAAGTCTATGAAAAATATTTTGGTCTATTGGTTTAAGCACTAGATAGATCCATAATGATCAAGGCTACACAGATGAAAATTGACATATGGATAGACCATAATGGGAGGAGCATTTTATAAGATATGAAATCGTGAAAATGCATTCTTCATTATGTAAAACATTAGCATACGTATCACCTAATTCGTCAAAGTGACGAATTCAAGTCTAGTATTTATTTTGTGTCTTTATAGAGGAAATTTTTATTCTTCCTCCAATTTGTTCGCAGGATATTTCAAGAATGGCTGACGCCATTGTCATGAAACTTTCCATGATGATAGATCATAGTCCAACTTAGAACTGCGTGACTTTTCAGCGACGCCTGCGCATCGTGACGTCATCATGACGTCATCATGTGAAATGTCATAATGGTCGTACCTCAGCCATGCAATATCAATTTCAATTCAAATTTGGCATCAATCTTGCTCACGTCATGGGATAAAATTTTAGCCCACGCACATGCGCCAGCCCCTACGAACGTGCGTGTACGCGTGCGTCAAAAAAATTAGAAAAAAATGCTTGAAACCCCAAACCAAGTAATTTTCTATACGTTTCAGACAATTTTAAGCGTTTCAAAATTTCTGCGCGTGCGGGTCGGAGCGCGTATTTGCAAGCATAACGTACGTGGAACGGAGAAATTTCCTTTTTTTACATGTTTTGGATTCCTGATACTTTCCTCAACAATCCCTGTAAATTTCAGTCAATTTCGACACATAATGATGGAATAAGCGGGCGTCAAAGATAACAACACGCGCGCGCACACATTTGCAATTTAAAACAAAAACATGCCTATGTTTAATTGGTCATAGCTTTATATAAGTGCCCGGATAATCCCATTTCTTTAATAAGTGGATTAAGTATGAGTTGTAAATATTATTCCATACATCTTTTTGGCTTTAATATCGGATTTTCCGACATCATATTGCTCGTTCAAGCTAAAACTTTCAATTTTAATCGATTTTAATTGATTAAGTAATTAATGACAATGCACGTTGGACCATATATCGTTCATCTTTATTCGAATTTCTCAAAAAATGTATTATGTTGTTGCTGGGGTTATTCTTTAAATTACTTGACGAAATTTGTGGTCAAAGACGACGAGTCCAAATCAAACTTCCGTTTTGACATGTACTTGTGATGACGATCGAGCTAAAATGATCGCAGTACAATTTTAAACGTCCCATAGAAGTCTGCCGTCACTATGAACGAGTCTTAGATTTGTCTTCAATTGTGCTTGTCATTAATTGTCTTACCGTTGGGGACTTGGAGATGTCTTTTCTCTAACTGCTTTTGATTCTTTTTTTTATGCTTCAAATTGGTCAGATCAAAATTAGATAAAATGACCCTTCGAAGGTCTGATCTTAAATTTATCGAACTTTGATACAAAAGATTTAGATGACATATTTGATGATCCCACGGGGAGTGGAAACTATCTCGCACTTTTGGTCATCTAAACGTGTATTCTTCGCTCAAGGCCCAAATTCAATTCCAAATTTCCAACGTTATTTAAATTACACGAGGGTTCGTATCTTTCTACAAAATACACGATAAACAATTGGCCGAAAATAACATCGTGTCAAGTTTAGCTGAATGAATGCGGGTATTATTCGATGCTCAAAATGTTGTAAAACGACTTTGAATTAAAGGGAGACAAAAATCTTTTCTCAAAGGGTGTGTGTTGATGCAGGAAGCAGGGTGCGATCCAGCCGGGGCGATTTTCAACAACATGAAGCAAATAGTAAGCATCTAAAAACTTCAGATGCCTGTTTGATTATGATTTAAATTTCAGTGTATGCCTCAATCATAAAGAATATAATCACTAATTTCGAAGAAACGACTCTCCTCCTTCCCCTTCTTCTTCATCTTCTACTTTCTAGTAGTAGTAGTTAGTAGTGATAGCAGCAGTATCATAATAATCATTATTATTATCATTGTTATATTTATACTATCGTAATTATTATCATTATTATTGTTATCATTTGTTATTTTTATTATTCTTATAGTTGTTTGTATGCTTCTTCTTCTTATCATAATTATCGTTTGCAATACGTCATGTGCCAATAATTTATTGCCATAATACATCCAAGATGTCTACCAAAACTGTTAATTTGTTGCTGAAATATTATCAAGCCAAAAGAAGAAACATTAGAATTTCTATTTTCAATTGAAATAAATTATATAGGAGAAATAAGTAGAGAATACAATCATGATTTTGGTACTAGGGGATTAACATGGACATAATGCACTTGTTTACATGACCACATTATCTCTTATTCATTCTACCTCCAATGTTTTCAGACTGTTTTCAAAACAACATCATGTTTGTCGATCATAGTTCTATGTAGCTTGATGTCTCATGGTAATTTAAGCAATTGAATTTTAGCGACAATCGTTCGCCATTGCTGCTCTTTAATACTATTATGACGTGCAGTGACAAGTTGAAATTTCAGAAGTCATGATAAATTCGTTTAACAGTTGATTCCACTTGGTTGACTCTATTGTTCGATTATTTAGCAGAACGAGATAGAAATTGAGATTATCATGGCTAACGACTTTGCGTTAGTATTTGTTCATCGTCTCTACAATGCTATTTGAACAATATTTGGTGACAAAAGACGGCATTTCTATCTAGCGTCCAAAGCCATCAAATAACAAAAACATGGCACATAAAAAGATCCTCAGTACTGGGTCTAATAATTTAAAGAAAACTTAATTTGAACCCGGCCATATTCTGTCTCTCTTTCTCTCTCTCTCTCTCGCTCTCGTTTGTCATTGCCTTCATTTTCCCACGCTTACTTCATTCTTACCACGGAATATGTAATGTGTATGTGTATGCCTCAATCATTGAGAATATACTCACTAATATCACTGAAATGATTTTCTCCTACCCCTTCTTCTTCATTTACTTCTTCATAGCAGTTGTAGTAGCAGTAGTAGTAATAGCAGCAGTATCATTATAATCATTATTATTATTATCATTGTTATATTTATTATTATAGTAAATATCTTAATTATAATCATTATTATAGTAATTATTTGTTATTGTTATTATTCTTATAGATATTTGTATGCTTCTTCTTCTTATCATAATTATCGTATACACAATACGTCATGTGCCAAGAATTTATTGCTATGATACATCCAAGATGTCTACCAGAACTGTCCGACATATTTGATGATCCCACGGGGAGTGGAAACTATCTCGCACTTTTGGTCATCTAAACGTGTATTCTTCGCTCAAGGCCCAAATTCAATTCCAAATTTCCAACGTTATTTAAATTACACGAGGGTTCGTATCTTTCTACAAGATACACGATAAAAAATTGGCCGAAAATAACATCGTGTCAAGTTTAGCTGAATGAATGCGGGTATTATTCGATGCTCAAAATGTTGTAAAACGACTTTGAATTAAAGGGAGACAAAAATCTTTTCTCAAAGGGTGTGTGTTGATGCAGGGAAGCAGGGTGCGATCAGCCGGGGCGATTTTCAACAACATGAAGCAAATAGTAAGCATCTAAAAACTTCAGATGCCTGTTTGATTATGATTTAAATTTCAGTGTATGCCTCAATCATAAAGAATATAATCACTAATTTCGAAGAAACGACTCTCCTCCTTCGCCTTCTTCTTCATCTTCTTCTTTCTAGTAGTAATAGTTAGTAGTGATAGCAGCAGTATCATAATAATCATAATTATTATCATTGTTATATTTATACTATCGTAATTATTATCATTATTATTGTTATCATTTGTTATTTTTATTATTCTTATAGTTGTTTGTATGCTTCTTCTTCTTATCATAATTATCGTTTGCAATACGTCATGTGCCAATAATTTATTGCCATAATACATCCAAGATGTCTACCAAAACTGTTAATTTGTTGCTGAAATATTATCAAGCCAAAAGAAGAAACATTAGAATTTCTATTTTCAATTGAAATAAATTATATAGGAGAAATAAGTAGAGAATACAATCATGATTTTGGTACTAGGGGATTAACATGGACATAATGCACTTGTTTACATGACCACATTATCTCTTATTCATTCTACCTCCAATGTTTTCAGACTGTTTTCAAAACAACATCATGTTTGTCGATCATAGTTCTATGTAGCTTGATGTCTCATGGTAATTTAAGCAATCGAATTTTAGCGACAATCGTTCGCCATTGCTGCTCTTTAATACTATTATGACGTGCAGTAACAAAAATTTCAGAAGTCATAATAAATTCGTTTAACAGTTGATTCCACTTGGTTGACTCTATTGTTCGATTATTTAGCAGAACGAGATAGAAATTGAGATTATCATGGCTAACGACTTTGCGTTAGTATTTGTTCATCGTCTCTACAATGCTATTTGAACAATATTTGGTGACAAAAGACGGCATTTCTATCTAGCGTCCAAAGCCATCAAACAACAAAAACATGGCACATAAAAAGATCCTCAGTACTGGGTCTAATAATTTAAAGAAAACTTAATTTGAACCCGGCCATATTCTCTCTCTCTCTCGCTCTCGTTTGTCATTGCCTTCATTTTCCCACGCTTACTTCATTCTTACCACGGAATATGTAATGTGTATGTGTATGCCTCAATCATTGAGAATATACTCACTAATATCACTGAAATGATTTTTCTCCTACCCCTTCTTCTTCATTTACTTCTTCATAGTAGTTGTAGTAGCAGTAGTAGTAATAGCAGCAGTATCATTATAATCATTATTATTATTATCATTGTTATATTTATTATTATAGTAAATATCTTAATTATAATCATTATTATAGTAATTATTTGTTATTGTTATTATTCTTATAGATATTTGTATGCTTCTTCTTCTTATCATAATTATCGTATACACAATACGTCATGTGCCAAGAATTTATTGCTATGATACATCCAAGATGTCTACCAGAACTGTCAATTCGTTGCTGAAATATTATCAAGCCAAAAGAAGAAACATTAGAATTTCTATTTTCAATTGAAACAAATTATGTAGGAGAAATAAGTAGAGAATACAATCATGATTTTGGTACTAGGGGATTAACATGGACATAATGCACTTGTTACATGACCACATTATCCCTTATTCATTCTACCTCCAATGTTTTCAGACTGTTTTCAAAACAATATCATGTTTGTCGATCATAGTTCTATGTAGCTTGATGTCTCATGGTAGTTTTTAGTGAAAAAGCAATCTAAGCAACAATTTCTGAATTTTATCGACAATCGTTCGCTATTGCTGCTCTTTAATACCACTATGACGTGCACTAACAAATTGAAATTTCAGGACTCATGATAAATTCGTTTAACAGTTGATTCCACTTGGTTGATTCTATTGTTCGGATTATTTAGCAGAGCGAGATAGAAATTGACATTCTCATGGCTGACGACTTTGCATTAGTGTTCATCGTCTCTGCAATGCTATTTGAACAATATTTGGTGACAAAAGACGCCATTTCTATCTAGCGTCAAAAGCGTTAAAAATATGTCCGATAAAAGATCACCAGTACTGGGTCTAATAATTCAAATTCAAATTGTCTCAATATATCTTCCATACATCCATAATGATCAAGGCTAAACAGTAGAAACTTGACATATTGATAGATCATAATAGGAGAAGCATTTTATATAACTATATGAAATCGTGAAAATGCATTCTTCATTATGTAAATTATTAGCATACGTATCACCTAATTCGTCAAAGTGACGAATTCAAGTCTAGTATTTATTTTGTGTCTGTATAGATGAAATTATTATTCTTCCTCGAATTTGTTCGCAGGATATCTCAAGAATGGCTGAAGCCATTGTCATGAAACTTTCCCTGAAGGTAGATCTTAGTCCAACTTAGAACTGCGTGACTTTTCAGCGACGCCAGGGCACCGTGGCGTCATCATGACGTCAATATGTGAAATGTCATTAATGGTCGTATCTCAGCCATGCAATATCAATTTCAATTCAAATTTTGGTTGATTCTATTGTTCGGATTATTTTGCAGAACGACATAGAAATTGACATTCTCATGGCTTACGACTTTGCATTAGTGTTCATCGTCTCTACAATGCTATTTGAACAATATTTGGTGACAAAAGACGGCATTTCTATGTAGCGTCAAAAGAAGTCAAATAACAAAAAAATTGGCAGATAAAAAGATCCTCAGTACTGGGTCTAATTATTTAAAGAAAACTTAATTTGAACCCGGCCATATTCTGTCGCTCTCTCTCGTTTGTCATTGCCTTCATTTTCCCTCGCTTACTTCATTAAGTTCATTGTTACCACGGAATATGCAATGCCTGTATACCTCATGTCAATTAGAGTCAAAGGTGTAACTGGTTGTTGTCCAGGGTCAATAGTCAAATTCAATCTATCTTCCATACATCCATGATGATCAAGGCTAAACAGTAGAAACTTGACATATGGATAGATCATAATGGTAGAAGCATTTTATATAACAATATGAAATCGTGAAAATGCATTCTTCATTATGTAAATCATTAGCATACGTATCACCTAATTCGTCAAAGTGACGAATTCAAGTCTAGTTCATAGTTGGATAGAGTATGAGTGGGAGATATGATTTTTTATAAAAAAACAAAAATCTAGAAAATGCATATTCAATTCAATTCAATTCAATTTATTTCTGTTTCCAACGAAACAATACAAAATCAGTTTTAAACATTTACAACAATTTAAGAATACATATTGGAAACAGAGGGGTCCACTAAAAGCAAAGCTTGTACAAGTGTGGACACCCTAAATGATACTTAAGAATAATGATTAATTAAATTAACAAGTTCTTAACTACAAAAGGAACTACAAAATAGAGAAAATGGGGGGATGCCAACAGAGACGAGAACGGGACAGGACAGTACCTTACATGACAAACATGGGAGGATACGTTTACAATACAAAGAGTAGATAATGCCCCCAAAAGGAGAGAGATCAGGGTACAGAAATAATTTTAAAAAATGATGAGGTGCATGTGGGGTTGAGAGGAAAATGAGGAAAGAGAGATGCGCGTTAGAAAGGAGATAAGCTTGAGAAGGCACAATATAATATATCAAATTACATTTTGAGTCAGCGAGTAGAGAATGATCTTGTATTAAACAAAAACAACAAAACAACAAAACAACATATAAATTTAATGAGGTTGATATGATTGTAATAAAAACAATTTCAATTTTTTCTTAAAAGTATTAATCGATGGAGCATTTTTTATTTCATCACTTAAAGAATTCCAAAACTTTGGACCTTCATATATGTACGTTTTTGGGCTAAGAGGGTCCGCAAGAGAGGTAAATGAAAATCGTCCGAATGTCTTGTTGGGTAATTATGGACTGAGCTATTTTTAAAAACATTTCATGAAAAACAGAAGGCAACATATTATTTTTATAATTATACATAAATTGACCTAGTTGGAAAAGATATAAGTCTTTTACCTTTAATATCTTATTTTCAAAAAATAAAGAGTCTGTATGGAAGCGAAAGGGAATTACAAATTATACGAATAATCTTCTTTTGTAATAAAACACTTTGTCTAATGACGTTTGATGTGTGTTACCCCAAACTAAGAGACCATAATTTAAGTATGGGAGTATCAATGAACTATAAAGCATAATTAATGAATTAAGAGGGAGACATGTCTTTAATTTATAAATAATACCGATATTTCGGGAAATAATTTTACAAATATTGTCGATGTGATTTTTCCATGAAAGCTTTTTGTCAACCGTTACACCTAAAAATGTATTAAATGAAACGCACTCCAGTGGGGTATTATCCAAAACTAAATTAGCTGGCAATGAATTTATAGATTTACTAAACAACATATACTTCGTTTTCTGGAGATTCAATGATAATTTGTTAGCTCTAATCCACAATAAAATATTACACATTTCAATATTAATTATTTCAACTAATCTATGGGAGTCTTTGTGAGAAAAAAATAAATTTGTGTCATCAGCAAAAAGTACGAAAGACAGAATATCAGAAGATCGACAAAAGTCATTTATATATAAAATAAATAAGAGTGGGCCTAATATGCTACCTTGTGGAACGCCACAATTTATATTACTAAGATCTGAGGAGTTGTCATTTAAAAATACATACTGCTTTCTATCCGAAAGGTAGCTCTGAACCACTCCAAGGCCATCCCACGTACACCATAATGTGAAAGTTTATAAAGTAAAATATCATGATTAATCGTGTCGAAAGCCTTGGAGAAGTCCAGGAAAATGCCAACCATATGAGAAGATTTGTCGATGGCATGAGCTACCTTATCAATAAAAGACAATAGTGCGTGTACAGTGTTATGTTTTTCCCTAAAACCAAATTGGAGATTAGAAAAAGTATTATGATTTTTAAGAAAAGATACTGTCCGAATATAAATTATCTTTTCAAGAATTTTCGAAAAGGAGGATAATAAAGAAATGGGTCGATAATTATTAACATCTAATTTATCACCCTTTTTAAACAAAGGAATGACCTTTGCAACTTTCATGGAGGTGGGTACCTGGCCATGTAATAAAGACAAATTAAAAATATGAACAAGAGGATCCACAACGGAAGATATGATGCCCTTTAAGATAAAATTATTTATTTCATCATGGCCCGAACTTTTCTTAGTCTTTAGTTTCGAAACAATATCTAAAATTTCACATCTATGAGTAGGAACAAAGAATATAGACTTTTGATTGGGCTGGCCCAAAAATCAACAAAATGCTTATTTGATGGGAATGTTAGCAGCAAGATTTTCACCGATCGATGAAAAATAATTATTAAAAATATTTACTAAGTCCTGAGGATCCTCAACAATCTCATCATTAAACTTAATTTTGTTTATGTTAGATTTATTTTTAGTAACATTCATTGCCTGTTTAATTATTTTCCAGGTATTTTTCATATCATGTTTATATAATTCTAGCATATTTTCAAAATATCTTTTCTTTTCCAAACGAATAATCTTAGTCAAAATATTCTTGTAAGTTGTATATTTAACTTTCGATCGTTCAGTGCTTTTTAATTTATATCTATAAAAAAGATTATTCTTCCTATTTATCGAACGTAATATTGATTTAGTGATCCAAGGGAGCCTAGGTGTTTTTTTATAATTATTAGTTTTATCTCTTTGCTTAGGTATGCAAGTATCTAATTGGTTATTCAAAATATCACAAAAATTGTCGTACGAGAAATTCGCTTCATCTACAACATAAACAGGAGACCAATCTACATGTTCAAGACTAGAAACAAGGCTAGCTAATTTTGCTTGAGTGACCTTACGTCTGAATAAACGTGGGTCATGATTATTAATTGAATGAGATAGAGTATAACGTGTTACGATGGGATAATGGTCAGTTAAGTCTGAAAGAACAATATAAGAGTCCGGGTGGGAGATTACATTTGAAAAATATTATCTATTAAGGAGGCAGAGGAGTTTGTTACGCGAGTGGGCTTGGAAATAAGTGGTAAAGAGGCAGAAAGGAGAGTCTCAAGAAATTCTTGTGACACAGTATTATGTTCATGATTTAATAAATTTATATTAAAGTCCCCCATTAAAAAAAATCTTTATTAATAAACACTGGACTTCGCAATAAGTCAGATAACTGCATCAAAAATTCTCTTGGGTTTGAATTAGGGGGTCGATAAATTACTCCAACCATTATATTTTTACCTCCAGGATTCATAATTTCAAAAAAAGAGTTTCGAAGACATCATTAATTATTGAAATATTTTCATGCACAACAAAATTAAAGGTTTTAAGTATATATAAAGCAATACCACCGCCGACTCTACCTTGCCTATTTTTAAAGACAAAATCATAATTGTCGATTAAAAAGGGTAAATTAGAATCATGAGATAACCAAGTCTCTGTCAGTCCAATTAAAGAAAGTTGTATATTGGAAGGGTTATCTAAAAATGTTTGCAATTCATCAAAATGTTTATTCAAACTTCGTATATTTAAATGCAATAAAGAGAATGTTTCACTATTAAAATCTTTAATAATATTATAAAATTGTGCATTTGTTATATACTTCAAAAGAATGTTGTGCTGGATCCTCATGATCAAAATTCAAATTCAACTCTTGGGATGATGAATTTAAATTTTCAACAACAATTTCGTCAAAGGTTCCTGGAAGATTAACAAAGGGTTGATTATAAGCTTGATTGGGTCTTAATAAATCAAAAAGGTCATCGTCGCTCACAGACTCAAAAGGTAAGTGGTGATCTAAATTAGCCATCATGAATACGCAAAATCAAAATATGAGTAAACCAAACCCGAAAGCATAGCAACATCAACGTAAGATTCGGAGCGCTAACATATAATGGTAAAGAAAATGTCTTAAACGGGAATAAACGGTGCAGGCACAAGGATCTAAAGAAAGGACAATGAAAACCACCACTTGCAGTAGGTAGGAAAGGAAACATAAAACAAGAACACAGAACAGACATACGCATACATTGAGACACTGTTGGCATGACAAACAAGAGGGGGGAAACATTATAATGAAGTTCCAGTATGCTAATAATAAAGCACCCATTGGAAAATAAATTATTGTTAAAAGAAAATCTTAGCTAGAAGACAGAGTATTACGCAAGAAATTACAATACAAAAATTGTAAATAAATTTTAATAGTACGATAAATAGAAACACTAGTATTTAAACATAAGATTAAAGAAATATAGCCTTAGAATTAAGGGTATGAAATAAAAAACAAACAAAAATTAGTTAAATAATTACGAACTGAAGGACAACCGATCGCAAGAACTGACTTAGTTTGAACGAAAGTAAATGAATTGAGACTATATAATCGTTTCATTAATGGGATTACCTTTGGAACATAAATTATTGTTGAAGAAAAATCTCAATTTATAAGGAGAATAGAATATTACTTAGGGAAATACAAAAACAAGTTGAAAAATAATCATATATTAAAATAAGTAGAACAAGTATAACATCAAAAGTCATAAGTCAAAAGTCATAATAACAAAAGTATTAAGTTTGCATTGAAATAAAATTTGCTATGAAAATGAATATGATATATTTGTCCATTACAATAACATGAATGACAAAGAAATATGAAATACATTGTTCTGTCGTGTATACTAAAAACTGACTTGTTCTTGTTTGAGAACAATGATGATTAGATTCAAACTGATATTATAGTCACCTCATGCGCTAGCATTCTCTGTCTCAGTGAAAATATACGGAGCTCCACCTGCTGCTCGCTACTTCCCGGCGTAGAAACGGAGCCCTACGCCTTCGTCGTAAAGACATTTGACGTCACGCGATCGCTTCTGTTTCTCCTTTAGGTCGTCAGGTGTCAAGTCGTCCACCATGAAAACTTCTCGCTTGCTAACTTAGCGCGTTGGATCTTCATGATGCTGACTTTGTCTCTGTAGGATAGAAGCTTGAAGAGAAGGTGTCGTGGGTGGGTCTCGCTGGGCTTGCCGTCGCGATGGGCGCGTTCCACCTTTACGGAGATACCAAACTTGTCGTTGATGATGCCTTCCACCAACGCTACGCAGTCCTCGTCCCGGTTAGTCGCAGGTTCGCGGATACCAACTAGGCGAATGTTGTTTCGTCGCGAAAAACGCTCCGCTTTGTTGAGCTGCTCGTTGTGCTTGGCAACATCCATCCGAAGTGAGGTCAATGCTCCTTCCATCTTCTCCATCCTTTTCTCCAGGTGTTTATTTTTGGCTTCCAATTCCGTAACTCTCCGGCTCTCAAATTCTATAGCTTGTCCCAGCTGTGCCTCGACGCGTTTCAGATTAACAACGAGAGATTCAGTGACTCGTTCAATCATCCTTTCAAATATTTCATTTTGATATTTAGATTTGAGGGTCCAAGGTCATTATAATGTACATGGTTTCTTTAAAACCATGCATTGTATAGACTAGAAATTTGGCACACTAATAGACCTGAATAAGAGGATTATTTCAAAAAATAAGGTCAAATCATGCCAATGTTATCTTAACTACTTAGTATGTCACTAAACATGTGTGGCATGCACTTGAACACCCACCTATACTTGTTATTAACAAGTATTACATGTCTAGTTGTTTCTTCAAAGTGTATCATGCCAAGTGTTAAAGGGAAGTCCAACCTGAAAATAAGTTTGTTTGAATAGAAGCAGAAAAATAAGAAGAACAGATCAGTGAAGGCTTGAGAAAATCGGGAAATAAATAAAACAGTTATGGATTTTTAACAAATCCATAACTTCTCGTGGAATACTTCAAATCTGTGAGTCAAATTGGCAATGCGGTCTCTATGATGTCGCCCCCTCACATTTTATCCTTTGCTGAATGCCAGAAAAATAAATTCCATTTTGTACAAAAGATATATTTTCTTCTTGCTTATCTCGATCATATATTATGGATAACATGTTCTTTCATGCACCCCATATAATATATTGTCATTCAGATCAGTGGTGAATTGTGAGGGTATGACACCACAATTTCTGACCGCATTGCTATTTCGCCCCAAACTTTACATGATGATTTTCATGATTTTGAAAGATTCATAACTTTCTTATTTATTGTCCGATATTTCTCAAACTTTCACTGATTTTTTCCTCTAATTTTTCTGCGTCTTTTCAAACCAACTTATTTTCAGGGTGGACTTTCCCTTTAAAGGGTGCTCTTTTCACACGTTTGAATTGAAGACCAGTGGTTTTTAATGATTTGGCCATTGTGATCATGACTTTGTCAGGTCATAAAACTAGCCTTATATTCAGTGAATTCTTTGAAGAGTTTAGAGTCTGGTAACAGAAGTACAATTTTAGGTTTCTTCTAGTAAAACTAGAACCATGACAAGTGTTGAAGGCTATAATGCACATGTTTGGAATAAGAAGAATTAATTTATAATAATTTGGTCATTGTGATAATGAACTGACTCTGAATTTTGGAGTCAAAATTAGGATTGTAGGTGTTGAGATGGGAAGAGAAGTAAATTCTATTGAAAGAACAAATGTTAGACACAGTTTGTTCAAACAAAGTATCAGATTTTATTGAGCAAATTACAATCAATGTCAGGAAACATATTTACAAACACGAATGGTGAGAATATTTGACAAAACTAGCAATACATAGGGATCATAGTTGTAACATCATTACACCACTCAATATTTGCCTGCAACATTATATAGGCAAAGAACTGATGCAAAACAGAGTATACATGATGGGAATTATTAGAATTAGTCACACTCTGTCCCATGCGCAAGAGGATTCTATCATCGAAAAGGAACTACACAGTTTAAGGGGAAGTCCACCCTGAAATAAAGTTGGTTTTAATAGAAGCAGTAAAATGAGAGAAAATGGTCAGTGAAAGTTTGAGCAAATTCCGATTAAAAATAAGGAAGCTATGAATTTTTGAAGTTGTGATCAATCAGACACAAATTGGCAACTCTGTGACGTATCATGCGAGCTCACCTTCCATTAGCCTAGTACTAAAAAAAATCAGAAATTGTCATTTTCCTCGAGAAAAGTTTAAATCATACATGCACCCTAAATATAATAATTGCAAATTTGTTTCTATACTACCCCTGCAAGGAACACTAAATATATTCCGTCATCAATAACGAAGAAAACGTGGTTTTATAGAATATTTTGCAGAAAGCAAATGAAAAGAGAGCTCGCATGATACGTCACAGAGTTGCCCATTTGGATTTGATTGATCCCAATTTCAAAAATTCATAACTTGCTTATTTTTAATCAGAATTTGCTCAAACTTTCACTGACCATTTTTTAGGATGGACTACGTAACCCCTTTATGCACTTAATACAATGCACAGTGGTGGAACGATACCGGCTTCACAGAGATACGGGATATGTAATCTCTTGTGCAAAAGTTTTGATATGCATTTATTGATCAAGAACGGGAATAGGCCTACAATAAGTCCAATCTACCTGTTCTTATCAAACAGAATAGAGTGTTTTTTCAGTTAAAATGTCAATATTATTAAAATGCTGAGCATATTAAAATTTATTATAAAATTTATGAAAAATACAAAGTCATTGTAAAACGTTTCAGCTTTATAGTGTATGCTAGATTTCTACTGGGAACCCCGAGCTGTCCCCATGATGTTTCATGGAGAACACAACCTAGGTTTTGAGTCGATGTTTGTACTTCTCCAAAGTCAAATTCGCGTTGTATTGCTCTCACTACTATAATTGTACAATCTACTTCCTCTGTACAGTGTATATAAAGCATATACATTAAATTTGACTGAAAAATAAAAAGTCTTTCGAAAAATTTTCAGGCCTTTTGCTGGATTTCCACAGGAGCCTCTCGAGAGGTGCCCAGGAGTTTGGGGGAGAATGCAACCCAGGTTTTGGGTCGATTAACAATTTTTTTCTTCTAAAGTCAAATTCCGTAATAGTGCTCACACTACTTTTGTACAGTCTATTCTATCTCTACAATGTATATAAAGCTTATACATTACATTTAACTGAAAAATTAAAAAAAGTCATTCTAAAATGTTTCAGGCCTTGTGTAGGCCCTATGCTGGATTTTGACAAGAACTTCCGAGTGGTTCCCCCAGAGTTTGGGGGAGAATGCAACCCAAGTTCTGGGTCGATTTTTATACTTTTCAAAAGTCAAATTCGCTTTTTATTACTCTCAATAATATTGTACAGTCTATTTCTATCTGCAACATACTAATAAAGCATATAAAAGAAATTTAGAAGAAAAAATCACTAGTCATTCTAAACGTTTTAGGCCTTGTGTAGGCCCTATGCTGGAATTCTACGGGAACCTCTGAGCGCCCCCCCCCCGAGTTTGAGAGAGAATGCAACGCAGGTTTGGTGTCGATCCTGCTGCTCCATTTATTATCCCATTCATTACTATGGTAACTCCAGCGTGACAGAATGGACATTAAATCCTCACATGTTTATGCATTTACTCTTTAATTGTATAAGATGCCTATATTGGTGCATAGTTTATTCTGTGGTAAGTTTTCCCCTTAATACAAAGGAAAACATTATTAGGTGGTCTGTCGGTATCGACAGATCACCTATTGATTTCGTCAGAATTTTCTTTCTTATTATTATTTCTTTATTAGGTGGTCTGTCGGTATCGACAGATCACCTATTGTTTTCGTCAGAATTTTCTTTCTTTATTACCAAAAGTGTCGCATGCATTGAAATTATGACAGAATAATTTTTAAAAATAAATAATAAAATTTAAAGCATCAAATATCTTACTCGG
>CP137675.1:4721338-4837828 GCA_037976565.1 Mesocentrotus franciscanus | reverse complement strand
TTTGTGTCTGTATAGATGAAATTATTATTCTTCCTGAATTTGTTCGCAGGATATCTCAAGAATGGCTGAAGCCATTGTCATGAAACTTTCCCTGAAGGTAGATCTTAGTCCAACTTAGAACTGCGTGACTTTTCAGCGACGCCAGGGCACCGTGGCGTCATCATGACGTCAATATGTGAAATGTCATTAATGGTCGTATCTCAGCCATGCAATATCAATTTCAATTCAAATTTTGGTTGATTCTATTGTTCGGATTATTTTGCAGAACGACATAGAAATTGACATTCTCATGGCTTACGACTTTGCATTAGTGTTCATCGTCTCTACAATGCTATTTGAACAATATTTGGTGACAAAAGACGGCATTTCTATGTAGCGTCAAAAGAAGTCAAATAACAAAAAAATTGGCAGATAAAAAGATCCTCAGTACTGGGTCTAATTATTTAAAGAAAACTTAATTTGAACCCGGCCATATTCTGTCGCTCTCTCTCGTTTGTCATTGCCTTCATTTTCCCTCGCTTACTTCATTAAGTTCATTGTTACCACGGAATATGCAATGCCTGTATACCTCATGTCAATTAGAGTCAAAGGTGTAACTGGTTGTTGTCCAGGGTCAATAGTCAAATTCAATCTATCTTCCATACATCCATGATGATCAAGGCTAAACAGTAGAAACTTGACATATGGATAGATCATAATGGTAGAAGCATTTTATATAACAATATGAAATCGTGAAAATGCATTCTTCATTATGTAAATCATTAGCATACGTATCACCTAATTCGTCAAAGTGACGAATTCAAGTCTAGTTCATAGTTGGATAGAGTATGAGTGGGAGATATGATTTTTTATAAAAAAACAAAAATCTAGAAAATGCATATTCAATTCAATTCAATTCAATTTATTTCTGTTTCCAACGAAACAATACAAAATCAGTTTTAAACATTTACAACAATTTAAGAATACATATTGGAAACAGAGGGGTCCACTAAAAAGCAAAGCTTGTACAAGTGTGGACACCCTAAATGATACTTAAGAATAATGATTAATTAAATTAACAAGTTCTTAACTACAAAAGGAACTACAAAATAGAGAAAATGGGGGATGCCAACAGAGACGAGAACGGGACAGGACAGTACCTTACATGACAAACATGGGAGGATACGTTTACAATACAAAGAGTAGATAATGCCCCCAAAAGGAGAGAGATCAGGGGTACAGAAATAATTTTAAAAAATGATGAGGTGCATGTGGGGTTGAGAGGAAAATGAGGAAAGAGAGATGCGCGTTAGAAAGGAGATAAGCTTGAGAAGGCACAATATAATATATCAAATTACATTTTGAGTCAGCGAGTAGAGAATGATCTTGTATTAAAAAAAACAACAAAACAACAAAACAACATATAAATTTAATGAGGTTGATATGATTGTAATAAAAACAATTTCAATTTTTTCTTAAAAGTATTAATCGATGGAGCATTTTTTATTTCATCACTTAAAGAATTCCAAAACTTTGGACCTTCATATATGTACGTTTTTGGGCTAAGAGGGTCCGCAAGAGAGGTAAATGAAAATCGTCCGAATGTCTTGTTGGGTAATTATGGACTGAGCTATTTTTAAAAAACATTTCATGAAAAACAGAAGGCAACATATTATTTTTATAATTATACATAAATTGACCTAGTTGGAAAAGATATAAGTCTTTTACCTTTAATATCTTATTTTCAAAAATAAAGAGTCTGTATGGAAGCGAAAGGGGGAATTACAAATTATACGAATAATCTTCTTTTGTAATAAAAACACTTTGTCTAATGACGTTTGATGTGTGTTACCCCAAACTAAGAGACCATAATTTAAGTATGGGAGTATCAATGAACTATAAAGCATAATTAATGAATTAAGAGGAGACATGTCTTTAATTTATAAATAATACCGATATTTCGGGAAATAATTTTACAAATATTGTCGATGTGATTTTTCCATGAAAGCTTTTTGTCAACCGTTACACCTAAAAATGTATTAAATGAAACGCACTCCAGTGGGGTATTATCCAAAACTAAATTAGCTGGCAATGAATTTATAGATTTACTAAACAACATATACTTCGTTTTCTGGAGATTCAATGATAATTTGTTAGCTCTAATCCACAATAAAATATTACACATTTCAATATTAATTATTTCAACTAATCTATGGGAGTCTTTGTGAGAAAAAATAAATTTGTGTCATCAGCAAAAAGTACGAAAGACAGAATATCAGAAGATCGACAAAAGTCATTTATATATAAAATAAATAAGAGTGGGCCTAATATGCTACCTTGTGGAACGCCACAATTTATATTACTAAGATCTGAGGAGTTGTCATTTAAAAATACATACTGCTTTCTATCCGAAAGGTAGCTCTGAACCACTCCAAGGCCATCCCACGTACACCATAATGTGAAAGTTTATAAAGTAAAATATCATGATTAATCGTGTCGAAGGCCTTGGAGAAGTCCAGGAAAATGCCAACCATATGAGAAGATTTGTCGATGGCATGAGCTACCTTATCAATAAAAGACAATAGTGCGTGTACAGTGTTATGTTTTTCCCTAAAACCAAATTGGAGATTAGAAAAAGTATTATGATTTTTAAAAAAAGATACTGTCCGAATATAAATTATCTTTTCAAGAATTTTCGAAAAGGAGGATAATAAAGAAATGGGTCGATAATTATTAACATCTAATTTATCACCCTTTTAAACAAAGGAATGACCTTTGCAACTTTCATGGAGGTGGGTACCTGGCCATGTAATAAAGACAAATTAAAAATATGAACAAGAGGATCCACAACGGAAGATATGATGCCCTTTAAGATAAAATTATTTATTTCATCATGGCCCGAACTTTTCTTAGTCTTTAGTTTCGAAACAATATCTAAAATTTCACATCTATGAGTAGGAACAAAGAATATAGACTTTTGATTGGGCTGGCCCAAAAATCAACAAAATGCTTATTTGATGGGGGAATGTTAGCAGCAAGATTTTCACCGATCGATGAAAAATAATTATTAAAAATATTTACTAAGTCCTGAGGATCCTCAACAATCTCATCATTAAACTTAATTTTGTTTATGTTAGATTTATTTTTAGTAACATTCATTGCCTGTTTAATTATTTTCCAGGTATTTTTCATATCATGTTTATATAATACTAGCATATTTTCAAAATATCTTTTCTTTTCCAAACGAATAATCTTAGTCAAAATATTCTTGTAAGTTGTATATTTAACTTTCGATCGTTCAGTGCTTTTTAATTTATATCTATAAAAAAGATTATTCTTCCTATTTATCGAACGTAATATTGATTTAGTGATCCAAGGGAGCCTAGGTGTTTTTTTATAATTATTAGTTTTATCTCTTTGCTTAGGTATGCAAGTATCTAATTGGTTATTCAAAATATCACAAAATTGTCGTACGAGAAATTCGCTTCATCTACAACATAAACAGGAGACCAATCTACATGTTCAAGACTAGAAACAAGGCTAGCTAATTTTGCTTGAGTGACCTTACGTCTGAATAAACGTGGGTCATGATTATTAATTGAATGAGATAGAGTATAACGTGTTACGATGGGATAATGGTCAGTTAAGTCTGAAAGAACAATATAAGAGTCCGGGTGGGAGATTACATTTGAAAAAATATTATCTATTAAGGAGGCAGAGGAGTTTGTTACGCGAGTGGGCTTGGAAATAAGTGGTAAAAAAGAGGCAGAAAGGAGAGTCTCAAGAAATTCTTGTGACACAGTATTATGTTCATGATTTAATAAATTTATATTAAAGTCCCCCATTAAAAACAATCTTTATTAATAAACACTGGACTTCGCAATAAGTCAGATAACTGCATCAAAAATTCTCTTGGGTTTGAATTAGGGGTCGATAAATTACTCCAACCATTATATTTTTACCTCCAGGATTCATAATTTCAAAAAAAGAGTTTCGAAGACATCATTAATTATTGAAATATTTTCATGCACAACAAAATTAAAGGTTTTAAGTATATATAAAGCAATACCACCGCCGACTCTACCTTGCCTATTTTTAAAGACAAAATCATAATTGTCGATTAAAAAGGGTAAATTAGAATCATGAGATAACCAAGTCTCTGTCAGTCCAATTAAAGAAAGTTGTATATTGGAAGGGTTATCTAAAAATGTTTGCAATTCATCAAAATGTTTATTCAAACTTCGTATATTTAAATGCAATAAAGAGAATGTTTCACTATTAAAATCTTTAATAATATTATAAAATTGTGCATTTGTTATATACTTCGTAAAAGAATGTTGTGCTGGATCTCATGATCAAAATTCAAATTCAACTCTTGGGATGATGAATTTAAATTTTCAACAACAATTTCGTCAAAGGTTCCTGGAAGATTAACAAAGGGTTGATTATAAGCTTGATTGGGTCTTAATAAATCAAAAAGGTCATCGTCGCTCACAGACTCAAAAGGTAAGTGGTGATCTAAATTAGCCATCATGAATACGCAAAATCAAAATATGAGTAAACCAAACCCGAAAGCATAGCAACATCAACGTAAGATTCGGAGCGCTAACATATAATGGTAAAGAAAATGTCTTAAACGGGAATAAACGGTGCAGGCACAAGGATCTAAAGAAAGGACAATGAAAAACCACCACTTGCAGTAGGTAGGAAAGGAAACATAAAACAAGAACACAGAACAGACATACGCATACATTGAGACACTGTTGGCATGACAAACAAGAGGGGGGAAACATTATAATGAAGTTCCAGTATGCTAATAATAAAGCACCCATTGGAAAATAAATTATTGTTAAAAGAAAATCTTAGCTAGAAGACAGAGTATTACGCAAGAAATTACAATACAAAAATTGTAAATAAATTTTAATAGTACGATAAATAGAAACACTAGTATTTAAACATAAGATTAAAGAAATATAGCCTTAGAATTAAGGGTATGAAATAAAAACAAACAAAAATTAGTTAAATAATTACGAACTGAAGGACAACCGATCGCAAGAACTGACTTAGTTTGAACGAAAGTAAATGAATTGAGACTATATAATCGTTTCATTAATGGGATTACCTTTGGAACATAAATTATTGTTGAAGAAAAATCTCAATTTATAAGGAGAATAGAATATTACTTAGGGAAATACAAAAACAAGTTGAAAAATAATCATATATTAAAATAAGTAGAACAAGTATAACATCAAAAGTCATAAGTCAAAAGTCATAATAACAAAAGTATTAAGTTTGCATTGAAATAAAATTTGCTATGAAAATGAATATGATATATTTGTCCATTACAATAACATGAATGACAAAGAAATATGAAATACATTGTTCTGTCGTGTATACTAAAAACTGACTTGTTCTTGTTTGAGAACAATGATGATTAGATTCAAACTGATATTATAGTCACCTCATGCGCTAGCATTCTCTGTCTCAGTGAAAATATACGGAGCTCCACCTGCTGCTCGCTACTTCCCGGCGTAGAAACGGAGCCTTACGCCTTCGTCGTAAAGACATTTGACGTCACGCGATCGCTTCTGTTTCTCCTTTAGGTCGTCAGGTGTCAAGTCGTCCACCATGAAAAACTTCTCGCTTGCTAACTTAGCGCGTTGGATCTTCATGATGCTGACTTTGTCTCTGTAGGATAGAAGCTTGAAGAGAAGGTGTCGTGGGTGGGTCTCGCTGGGCTTGCCGTCGCGATGGGCGCGTTCCACCTTTACGGAGATACCAAACTTGTCGTTGATGATGCCTTCCACCAACGCTACGCAGTCCTCGTCCCGGTTAGTCGCAGGTTCGCGGATACCAACTAGGCGAATGTTGTTTCGTCGCGAAAAACGCTCCGCTTTGTTGAGCTGCTCGTTGTGCTTGGCAACATCCATCCGAAGTGAGGTCAATGCTCCTTCCATCTTCTCCATCCTTTTCTCCAGGTGTTTATTTTTGGCTTCCAATTCCGTAACTCTCCGGCTCTCAAATTCTATAGCTTGTCCCAGCTGTGCCTCGACGCGTTTCAGATTAACAACGAGAGATTCAGTGACTCGTTCAATCATCCTTTCAAATATTTCATTTTGATATTTAGATTTGAGGGTCCAAGGTCATTATAATGTACATGGTTTCTTTAAAACCATGCATTGTATAGACTAGAAATTTGGCACACTAATAGACCTGAATAAGAGGATTATTTCAAAAAATAAGGTCAAATCATGCCAATGTTATCTTAACTACTTAGTATGTCACTAAACATGTGTGGCATGCACTTGGAACAGCCCACCTATACTTGTTATTAACAAGTATTACATGTCTAGTTGTTTCTTCAAAGTGTATCATGCCAAGTGTTAAAGGGAAGTCCAACCTGAAAATAAGTTTGTTTGAATAGAAGCAGAAAAATAAGAAGAACAGATCAGTGAAGGCTTGAGAAAAATCGGGAAATAAATAAAACAGTTATGGATTTTTAACAAATCCATAACTTCTCGTGGAATACTTCAAATCTGTGAGTCAAATTGGCAATGCGGTCTCTATGATGTCGCCCTCACATTTTATCCTTTGCTGAATGCCAGAAAAATAAATTCCATTTTGTACAAAAGATATATTTTCTTCTTGCTTATCTCGATCATATATTATGGATAACATGTTCTTTCATGCACCCCATATAATATATTGTCATTCAGATCAGTGGTGAATTGTGAGGGTATGACACCACAATTTCTGACCGCATTGCTAGTTCGCCCCAAACTTTACATGATGATTTTCATGATTTTGAAAGATTCATAACTTTCTTATTTATTGTCCGATATTTCTCAAACTTTCACTGATTTTTTCCTCTAATTTTTCTGCGTCTTTTCAAACCAACTTATTTTCAGGGTGGACTTTCCCTTTAAAGGGTGCTCTTTTCACACGTTTGAATTGAAGACCAGTGGTTTTTAATGATTTGGCCATTGTGATCATGACTTTGTCAGGTCATAAAACTAGCCTTATATTCAGTGAATTCTTTGAAGAGTTTAGAGTCTGGTAACAGAAGTACAATTTTAGGTTTCTTCTAGTAAAACTAGAACCATGACAAGTGTTGAAGGCTATAATGCACATGTTTGGAATAAGAAGAATTAATTTATAATAATTTGGTCATTGTGATAATGAACTGACTCTGAATTTTGGAGTCAAAATTAGGATTGTAGGTGTTGAGATGGGAAGAGAAGTAAATTCTATTGAAAGAACAAATGTTAGACACAGTTTGTTCAAACAAAGTATCAGATTTTATTGAGCAAATTACAATCAATGTCAGGAAACATATTTACAAACACGAATGGTGAGAATATTTGACAAAACTAGCAATACATAGGGATCATAGTTGTAACATCATTACACCACTCAATATTTGCCTGCAACATTATATAGGCAAAGAACTGATGCAAAACAGAGTATACATGATGGGAATTATTAGAATTAGTCACACTCTGTCCCATGCGCAAGAGGATTCTATCATCGAAAAGGAACTACACAGTTTAAGGGGAAGTCCACCCTGAAATAAAGTTGGTTTTAATAGAAGCAGTAAAATGAGAGAAAATGGTCAGTGAAAGTTTGAGCAAATTCCGATTAAAAATAAGGAAGCTATGAATTTTTGAAGTTGTGATCAATCAGACACAAATTGGCAACTCTGTGACGTATCATGCGAGCTCACCTTCCATTAGCCTAGTACTAAAAAAAAAATCAGAAATTGTCATTTTCCCTCGAGAAAAGTTTAAATCATACATGCACCCTAAATATAATAATTGCAAATTTGTTTCTATACTACCCCTGCAAGGAACACTAAATATATTCCGTCATCAATAACGAAGAAAACGTGGTTTTATAGAATATTTTGCAGAAAGCAAATGAAAAGAGAGCTCGCATGATACGTCACAGAGTTGCCCATTTGGATTTGATTGATCCCAATTTCAAAAATTCATAACTTGCTTATTTTTAATCAGAATTTGCTCAAACTTTCACTGACCATTTTTTAGGATGGACTACGTAACCCCTTTATGCACTTAATACAATGCACAGTGGTGGAACGATACCGGCTTCACAGAGATACGGGATATGTAATCTCTTGTGCAAAAGTTTTGATATGCATTTATTGATCAAGAACGGGAATAGGCCTACAATAAGTCCAATCTACCTGTTCTTATCAAACAGAATAGAGTGTTTTTTCAGTTAAAATGTCAATATTATTAAAATGCTGAGCATATTAAAATTTATTATAAAATTTATGAAAAATACAAAGTCATTGTAAAACGTTTCAGCTTTATAGTGTATGCTAGATTTCTACTGGGAACCCCGAGCTGTCCCCATGATGTTTCATGGAGAACACAACCTAGGTTTTGAGTCGATGTTTGTACTTCTCCAAAGTCAAATTCGCGTTGTATTGCTCTCACTACTATAATTGTACAATCTACTTCCCTCTGTACAGTGTATATAAAGCATATACATTAAATTTGACTGAAAAATAAAAAAGTCTTTCGAAAAATTTTCAGGCCTTTTGCTGGATTTCCACAGGAGCCTCTCGAGAGGTGCCCAGGAGTTTGGGGGAGAATGCAACCCAGGTTTTGGGTCGATTAACAATTTTTTTTCTTCTAAAGTCAAATTCCCGTAATAGTGCTCACACTACTTTTGTACAGTCTATTCTATCTCTACAATGTATATAAAGCTTATACATTACATTTAACTGAAAAATTAAAAAAAGTCATTCTAAAATGTTTCAGGCCTTGTGTAGGCCCTATGCTGGATTTTGACAAGAACTTCCGAGTGGTTCCCCCAGAGTTTGGGGGAGAATGCAACCCAAGTTCTGGGTCGATTTTTATACTTTTCAAAAGTCAAATTCGCTTTTTATTACTCTCAATAATATTGTACAGTCTATTTCTATCTGCAACATACTAATAAAGCATATAAAAGAAATTTAGAAGAAAAAATCACTAGTCATTCTAAACGTTTTAGGCCTTGTGTAGGCCCTATGCTGGAATTCTACGGGAACCTCTGAGAGCCCCCGAGTTTGAGAGAGAATGCAACGCAGGTTTGGTGTCGATCCTGCTGCTCCATTTATTATCCCATTCATTACTATGGTAACTCCAGCGTGACAGAATGGACATTAAATCCTCACATGTTTATGCATTTACTCTTTAATTGTATAAGATGCCTATATTGGTGCATAGTTTATTCTGTGGTAAGTTTTCCCCTTAATACAAAGGAAAACATTATTTATTTTGAAATCATATGATATAATTATTTGGCCTGATTTTTGTAACTATGCGGGTATTATTTGTCAGTGCTTTCATGAACGATGAAACCTTCAGCAAATTTCATCTGGATACCACCAAAAGTGTGCATGCATTGAAATTATGACAGAATAATTTTTAAAAATAAATAATAAAATTTAAAGCATCAAATATCTTACTCGGGTGTGTTTTAGAGGTGAAATGGTCACTTATCATGGTAATGAAAGTTATAGGTAAGAGGAGTTAATGGTGGTTACATCCACCACCAACTTTATGACAAAACGAGCAGATTATGATAGCTGAGGGTACTAGATAACAAATATATATTATTTGATACGGCTCATATTCTGCTCGTTTTATATTTTGTGTTGATTATTTAACTTTATTTTTTGGTTCACTGAAGTCAACTTCTATAATATTCAGTTTCCGTGATAACGGCCATTTTTTTTTAAAGACCATGGCTTCAAACGACATAATTCTTTTTATTATAATCAAACGGTCTGCTAAAATGATTGGATGATTACCATTTGTTTCATGTTGTTGAAATACAATTATAGTATTTTCTACAATTAAAATATTTCTTGATCTGTTGCCCTGGTAACGGCCTAGCAGCCACGTCCAGCACATACTTTATGGCAAACAGATTACGTTAGCTGAGGGTCCTAGCGAACAGAAAATCATCATTAAGAATTATGCAAACATTTATTTGACAATAGATTTATTAGTTTCAGGTAATTTTTGTATACAAATATAATTTTTTCTCACTGTTTCCATAGCAACAGTAATTTTTTAACATGACTGACACATAAAATAATTTGCAGTTGTATTCAAGTGAGAAGCTTTAAATACAAATATCGACATGTTTTCAATGTGTTTTTAACTTTCTATATTACAAATATATGACTTTTTCTAAAATTCTAATGTTTTTGATCCGTTACCTAGTTGGCACACCCACCACCAACTTTCTGGAAAACAAGCACATTGTGATAGCCAAAGGTCCTAGCAGAAATACTAAATTTGAGATTGGGTCTTAGGGGGTGGGGCCTTTTCATTTATTGGCCCATGGACTAATATTACTAGTACCTGTTAGAATTGCCTTATACAGCACATTTACACTGCAGATGTACATGTACAGAGTGTTTTCCACTCAAAATGCGCATGCTGTTAAAGGGCATCAACTCATTTTTAAAATGACTTATCCATCACATTATATGATCCTTTTTCTATGTGTGGCACGACAACATATACGTTTAATCAAGAAAAGGTGTTTCAATGGACAGCTTTATGGTGTTTTAAAATCTTTGAATTATGATTAGTTTTAATAACCCCATATTCTGAGTAAATAACACTTTTATGTTTCATTGCACCAAACATATTGTGTGTAATTGTAAGGTCTTTCTCAGACAATACATATTCGGTCAAAAAATTAAAAATTATGATTTTGGACATGACTTAGTTCCAATTTTGAGCAAAAATAATATGTTTAGTAGAAAATGCGCGTGGCACTCACCCTTTTTTCTTTAGTATATTCGCAAAAGTATTAGCATGGATGCCATGCATTATCCCAAAATGCCGTCAAAGTAAAAAAAAATCGTGTCTTGGCTGGTCTACTACTGGGTTTCCGTACAATTATACCATGTATTGGCTATGGCGTCATTTTGCAGAACGCTTTTCGTCCCCTTTCCGTTCTTTTTTTTTCTTTGAAATTTTGCAAGTATATTCTCGGTGGCAACTACCTTGGTCTGACCCCCCCCCCTCCCCCTTGGCCTGTTCAATTTACGATGAGAGATAAATACAAGTTTCATTCAGGCATGGGAGTGGGGTATACCCTGGCCTTACAGAAATGTATGCACGCTTACAAGCTTGCAAAGAGTTTGCGGTGACCTTGTGGCAAGATTGCAGCTAGGGTCCCAAAATGAAAATGAGATTGTTCGTATATAGATCATGTAGATACGAAATGAATGTCTAGCCACAAAGGGGAGCAGGAAAACCATTACAAACCAAGAAAAAAATGGGTTTGAAAATCTCTGATTTGCACAAACATGCCACTTTGCAAATTGCGTCTTTCCAATATGCTTTTTCTTCTCCAATTGCCCACTAGACTGAGACGGTAACCCCCAATGCCTTAGTCCACTTTGATACCAATGAACAAATATTTCCAGTTACACTGTTCACTTTTCAGATGGAGACCAGTAGAATTTCCTTCTGGTTTTCTACTGAAATCGTTAAATTCGATAGTACGCCTCCTGGGTTTTGATTTCGATTATATACATGCACTGACCTATTCACTGAAGTGAATCAATCCTTGTGTACTTGGCATCGAACCAGGCTAAAGTGGCCAGTATGATACTACCCCTGCTGCAGTTTTAATTTCTCGTTGAACCGACTATTACTTCTCTTCCGTGTCTGTCTTTAGATTGTCCTGAGAATAACCATGACATGCTCCTGGTATAAGAGTGCGACTTTAATTCCAATATTATTGTGTGGACTAACAACCTATTGCATGATCTACATGGCAGGAGATGGTCTTCGTAGAGTCCAACCCATGAGAGATAGGCAGATGTTTAGGATTAAACCCGACCTGATTAAAACACGAAACACAACAGCAAAGGCAACAAAGACAGGTAATTCAATACGATATTCAAATAGATAATAACATCACTTTGTTAGTACTATTAATCAATTGCCTAAGCAAATGGGTATTATGGACACGATAAGGGCATCCCAATCATATGTGAAGGGCCCTTTTCTGTAATTTAAACAATGTATCTAATTTATTACGATTAAAATTGCCCAAACAACAAAACAGTAATTTAGATGTGAGCGCATAAATGAATTATATAGTAATATTAATGCAAAAGTTGAAAGTGAATCTTTCAATCTATACGATATATGTATACATTTAAATACCTTTTGAGTTACCTTATTTACATGTGTATCCCCAATGCATTTTATAATCAACATGAACACCAATAGAATTAACACTATTAGCCTTATTCAATGGAACATTGTCAATTGTGAGAAGTAAATTATTAAGTGAATTAGCTAAATTAGACTACCTATGGAAGACAGGGTATTATCGTATGTTTTACTAGGATTTATCAATAATCTGTTCGATTTGAACCATTTTGTGACTTCATCTGTTTCAATATTGATATTGATATTCTATAAATTAAGATGTTAGATTGGATGTAAATTAAAGTGTTATTATGGGCGTACATGATGTAAACCATGCCACCGTGACAGCATATTGAGGTCGATTGACGATATGGAACTCCCGACATCTTTCGACCAGTCACTGCAGGGTCTAGTGGTTCACACCCGTCCTGGCTTGTCCTCCCCGGTGTGAACCATGCCACCAGTTCCCCGAGAGAGTGCCGTTAGTAACTTGCAAGAGCTACCGGTACTTACCTTTGCAAGCAGCCTTCATGAAAGTGAAGGCGGTCAATAGGGACTTTTAGATTTTACACGACGAGAACGTGGACTGCCTCGGTGACATCCTTTTAAGGTAATGTGACGTCCTTTTAAGGCACTGCCGGGCAGGCACGGGCCAGTGCCTTCAAAGAATGGCACACGTCGCAGTCCACTACGTCGACGTGCAAATCTAAAAGTCCCTATTGTCGCTTCGCGACAGACAGCTACTACTACTACTACTACATGATGTAATAAAATTTTTCAGTTGAATGTGTAAGATCATTCATGTAAAGTAAGAACAATACAAATCCAATGATTGAGCCTTGTCGTACCGGCTTGCAACGAACGGTCACGTGTCACGTTCACGTTTTGCGCCCTTTCGTGAAACGGGTCACCCAAATCTACCAATCTACAACGTCTTGGGTTACGTGTGTTGAGGTCTTAAAGTGTAACATGGTCTTAAAGTGTAACACAGTGCCTAAGGTAAGGTAATGTGACGTCCTTTTAAGGCACTGCCGGGCACGGGCCAGTGCCTTCAAAGAATGGCACACGTCGCAGTCCACTACGTCGACGTGCAAATCTAAAAGTCCCTATTGTCGCTTCGCGACAGACAGCTACTACTACTACTACTTCATGATGTAATAAAATTTCTCAGTTGAATGTGTAAGATCATTCATGTAAAGTAAGAACAATACAAATCCAATGATTGAGCCTTGTCGTACCGGCTTGCAACGAACGGTCACGTGTCACGTTCACGTTTTGCGCCCTTTCGTGAAACGGGTCACCCAAATCTACCAATCTACAAAGTCTTGGGTTACGTGTGTTGAGGTCTTAAAGTGTAACATGGTCTTAAAGTGTAACACAGTGCCTAAGCTCCTGAAAAATCGTCGCTGCACGCACAGTGAGTTGTCATTGCATGCATATAGCTAGCTGTGTGATGTTCGCTCGAGCTCGCTAGCTGCTATGTTTCGCCGAATTCACGCGATTGTAAAGTTGTAAAAAATTAACATTCAAAGCTTAATAGAGACCGATAGGAAAGAACATGCCTTACATGAATAGGATTGTGAGCTATCTTTTATCCCATACACAAAACATTGCCAATTCAGGGCATTAGACTGCGCTATACATCAGCAGGCCGTGTTTCAACGCCGTTCGTTACGGGGGGATAAAACCATCACCTTAATATGTACCACGGAATTCTGGTTAGTTATGGCATGGAGCTAAAATTTAGCTCCATGTTTATGGCTAGCTATACCTCAATGTGACAATGCGAGATCTAGCTAGATCTGTTTCATCAAGTCATGCACTTTAATAATAATAATAATAATAATGTAACTTATATCGCGCCAAATCCACTCTGTGGAGTGCTCAAGGCGCGTGTAAACAGGAAAAACGATCAAGACTTGAAAAGGAATGTTTTGAGATGAGTTTTGAAAGAATCAGAAGATAAACATTTTTGATGTCTTCAGGAAGGCCATTCCATAATTTAGGACTAGAGTATGCAAATGATCTTTCCCCCCACGTTTTGGTAATTTTGGGGGTCACAAGAAAATTGGAAGTGGATGAGCGTAGAGGTCTTGCAGGAGTGTAGTTTTGGATTAGAGATATAAGGTATTGAGGAGCAGAGTCTAATCACAGTGTTCTGCCAGTGGAGTTGGGAAATATAGATGTTTCTGTTTCCATCTAGCACATGTAACTTTCTCTTGATGATGAAAATAGATGAATAGAAAAGAAGAAAAAATGAAAAAGAAATTGAAGAAAAGGAAGGAAGGAAAGGAAAAAAGAAAAATGGGATAAGAAAGAAGAAAGAAAAAGGATAGAATAAAATAAATATAAAGAATAAATGAGTGGAAGAAATAAAGAATATGGGAAAAAAGAAACCAAGGTTTGGGATGCAGCTCATAAAAGAGCCATATATCATTTGTAAAACATGAACAAATGGTGACGAATGAAACGAAATGCAAACGCAAGTGCCATGCATAGGCATGCAGAGTGGTGTAATGATAACTAATCGTTTGCTATATTTATAAAATTGATAAGATTAATATATTATAAGTAGGAATGATATGCAGGGCCTGAGGAATGATTTTAGTGAGGGTGCGGGGTGCTGACAAGCAAGGAAATACACCTAAGATAGAGGTTCCCGAGTAAAGAAAACAATAACAAGAGAAAATGGTCCACGCCTCTTGACAAAACGTAGGCCTATTTAATATGGGTTCTGTCAGGAGCTGACAAAAAAATAAGGAGGGGGGGGGGTGCTCAATGATAAATGATTATTTGAAGGTTTACAAACATATTCGTGGGATTATATGCACCCATTAAATAGAGGGGGTGGGGTCCATGGTAATTCATTTGAAGGTTTACACACAATTCCATGGGTTATATGCACCCACTGGAAAAAAATCCTTGTAGGGTTGCTGCAGGAACCCCAGCACCCACAGATCCCACGCATGATGATAAGACAAAGAGAGAAAAGAAAACTAGAACATGGAAGCACGGAAAAAAGTTTGTGATGAAAAAGAGAACCTGAAATATAAAATTTTGTGACAAATAAATGGATCAATCAATCATCCACTCTTTCTTGCATTCTTTCATTTTTCAGTTATTCATTCCTTCATTCATGCATTTGTTCATTAATATATTGGGAGGCGGCGCTCCCGGGGGGCACTGATATGAAGTACTCCCAAAGTGCCCCTTTTTTTACATCAGAATAGTGCCCTCTTTTACTTCAGTTAAGTGCCACTTTCTCTTTCTCATAGGTGCCCCCTACCACCTCTGATAATTACACCCTATTCAAATCTGACAGGTGCCCCGTTTTCTTTAACAAATGCCCCCTTTCCGTTATAATAAGTGCGACTTATCCTTTATCAGTGCTACTTTTCCATTTGCATAAGTGCCCCTTGTCATATCCTGATAATTGCCCTTTTTATTTTTTACTTTGACACGCGTCCCCTTTTCCTTTCTAATAAGTCCACCTTTACCTTTTGATATTATGTGCCCCTTTCCCTTTTTTAATAAGAGCCCCTTCTCTTTCTCGTAAATGCCCCTTTGACACATGCCTCCTTTTCCTTTCTTGTAAGTACCCTTTTCCTTCTGATGAGTACCCCTTTTCCTTTTTTAATAACAGCCCTCACCCCCTTTGCATAAATACCCGTTTTCACCTCACAAATCTTGAAACTTTTGCTCCCATGCAAATGAATATTCAGACTATCACATTTTACTGCAAAGTAAAATTATGCTTTATAAAGAGAGAAACAAATATTGAAATTATCTAAAAATTGTATATTTTCGCTTTGAAATTTCCCTTTGAAATGTATGTGCCCTTTTTTCGAGAAAGTGTCCTTTTTTGTTGTTGCCCCCCCCCCCACCCCTCTGAATATATTGATTAGTTACATAAATTCGGCGAAACATTGATGCAGCCAGCTAGTTAGCTCGAGCGAGCAGCATACACGTAGCTAGATGTAATGCCAAGGCGCTGTGGTTCGCACGCAGCGACTAATTTTTCAGGAGCTTAGGCACCGTGTTACACTTTAAGACCATGTTACACTAATAAGATCTCTACGCCGGAGTTACGGGATCAAAGTAGGGAAATGATTGTAAACAAGCGCCCACTGATCTTCCTAAACCAGGCATTTATTTAGTCTTTTCTAACTAGAATGTACATTTACATAGCAAAATTCAAGGTACATGATTCCATTATAGATACGGGGATAAATGCTGTTTAGACTTTAGTGTTAGATCTAGACTAGACCTATACTAGCCTACATTCTAGATCTAACGTCACTAACACTAGTAAAGTGTAGCCGCGCCAGCTCAGAAAACGCAGTCACAGTTCTTGGTGGTTGTTACAGCCGGCTAGCATCGGCGAAATGAAAATCATAATCCGCTCGACAAGATATCATATAGGCTTGGACTAGCAACCAGCCATTTGCGCCGTCTCTGTAACACTAACAGGTCCACATCTACCACTGATTATTATTGATAATTAAGCTATAAACTGAACTTTAAAAGTATGAGATGTGCTCAAATTAAATAATCTACGGTAAACTCCTGATTGTTTCTAAAAATATTACCGCCGACGACACAAATTAGAGTTCATATTCAATCAGTTAATTTTCCTTGATCAGACAAAAGAAAAGGGGATGGGATAGGGGGTAATACGTTGTGACAATGCGGAGAGCCCCCAACTGCAACGACGAACACATCACAATCATTTCAGAGATATCAACACAAAATGGATCTTTACTTGTTTTAAATGGTATGGTATCACTTCGATGTTGATGTTTGCCTGAAGATTTTCTGTTTCACTGAGATGTACTTGACAAACTTCTATTACAATAGAAATTCACTTAAAAGAAAATTGCTTCATTGTTTGTAATTGAATAACTTCAAAGTTGCAGTTCATACAATCGCCATTTTTCCTCAATTTCGTGCTCATGACTAGTCTTAGTAACAAGCGCTTGCAATTTAAAAAATATTGATTATTAAACACTCACGTCACGTTTTGGTAGACGTGATCATTTGTGATTTACCGGCGTGGAAAACAACGAATGGTAGGCCCTACACTTCGTAAATTAGAGTCACCTATTTTACGAAACAGCGCAAAACGTGAACGTGACACGTGACACGTGACTGTTCGTTGCAAGCCTGTCGTACCCCATGTGTAACAGAACATAAATTTGAAGAATTATGGTTATAAACTACATATTGATATCTCTTACATACCAACTTAGTGGTATGCCCCTAATGCCCAGCGTTTCAATTTTGACAAGAGTATTCTATGATCAACGATATCATAGGGTTTATAAAGGTCCATGGAAATGCCTGTACCAAATTTATTAGTATAAATTGCTGACATAACTTTATCTTGTAAATCTATCAAAGCATGTGTAGTCGAGTGATGTTTCCTAAACCCATATCGAATTGCAAACCTGCGTGGGCCTCACTGCACTGCTTCAGTACTTCTTAGAACCTTACTTCCTGTCTCTGCTCAAATCTCCGGAACCATATTGGAGCCTCGTCGCTTACGCCGGTTGCATCGGTGCATAGCTCGCGATCGCCTGGAGCAGTCCCGGGGGTGGGGGTTTCCATGGGCATAGATCTAGCTGAATTCGACTTCGCTTCTGAGAGGGGAGAATCCGAGACATTCTCCATCATAATTTTCTTTTTAACAGGCGAGTTTCCAGATCCATTCCATCCCCGGGGTCTTCCATGTCCTTTCACTTTACCGTCCGCCATATCAAAATCAGGTCAAAATGTATTATATACTCCTTTAACAAATCAAAATCAAACAAAACTTGCTGCTGTCTCTAAATTGCGTGGTAACGCGCACGCCGCCATGTTGATCCGTCTCTTTTTTTTTCTTAAAATTTTGCAAGCATATTCTGGGTGGCCAAACGCATGTATCTCGAAGCCAGATTTTGGAAATCTGTCAAGGGGGACATTTTTAGATGCCATTTTATACCCTACATGATAATATTGGTATGGAAAGCCATTTTGGCCACAGCACGCGTCATGACGTGTTCTTCATTCACCCAAATCCCATTCGTCTTGCTCGCTGTGCTTGTGACCCCTATCTAGGTCCCTTCTTCAATCCCGATTCGTTTCCTGTTTCGAGCTGTTTTTGCGGCCTTTCTTTCTGCCTACCTATCTCTACTAATAAATAGATGCTACCGATTTCAAAATAATCAAAGAGACACTCTTTCGTCTGCCCCGTAGAAGCACGGGCGTCAATGCATGCATATCATTCTAATACGATTGCAGTTCCCTTTTTTATTGATATCATTCATCACCAAAACGATACAAATATTTCTTCAAATTACATTTCCCTTTCCATCATAAAAACATAAATCAATTATCTTAATACATGAATAATTCATAAATTATGATTGAAATTATTTTTGGAATGAAATCCGTTATAATATAAAATAAATAATAACCCCCTCCCTTACTACTCAACCCCAAACAAAACCCATTACCATTTGCAACTCACTCATCCTCACACATACACATGCACGCTCACATACGTGTACACCACATTAACATGCACACACACGGTGGAACACTCCACACATCCCCGCAGCCCCCGAAAACATGAACCCACCCAAACACACAAGGTTATTTGCATACATTCATATACATACTCACTTCTAATTGTGTTCAGTAATAAGCTGTTGCCATTAGCTTACCAGTACCATAAGGCTATCCAAAACATTATATTTCATTCTATTAGGTACTTAGGTATTATTATTCATGAAAACCTGAAATGGAATGATTATTTAAGACAGTTATGTAAGTCAGTTGCATACAAGATTTATTGCCTTGGAAAATTACGAAAATTCTTAAACATGACACTGTTGAATACTATATATAAATCTACTATTCACCCTTGTCTTGATTACGGTGTCTCAGTTTGGGGTTACTGTCCTAATAAATTGAAATTACCCCTATTGAGACTCCAAAAAAGGGCAGCTCGTCACAACAAGTAATTACGACTATACTAATACTTCTGGTCTTGACCTGATGAAAAATCTGTCTTGGCAAACAATTGAGGATCGACGTGATTATTTTCTATCTACACTAATGTACCAATGTGTTCACGGTCTTGCCCCATCCCGTTTATGCAATGAGATTGAAATGTATTTCGATAGACATGGACTGAATACGCGTAATGCAAATTCCCTTAATGTTGTGCCGCCTAAACCAAACACTCAACTTTATTGTCAGTCCTTAAGATATTCCGGTGCTAAAGTATGGAATCTATTACCCAATAACTTTCAAAATGCTAAGTCTCTGGATATTTTTAAATTATTGTACAAAAAATCAAAATCGAATCCATTGTAATGACCCCAACCTCTAAGCTGAAACCTTACATTTGCATACATTTATATGACTATATTTTTTTGTTCTTTTTAACTTATACTTGATATTGTTATATTGAACCACCATTCATATTTAGAATCATTTTTGTTAAGGCCCTGAACTGTTATGTTACCATGTTTTGTATTACTTTGATTTATTCTGTATTTTACTTTGTTATACTTGAATTATGAATACTGAATTGTTATTGTTACTACTTTTTATATTATGCTTTTAATACCAGGTCCAAGATGTAAAACAGATTTATTTCTGATCTTGTGTACCTGTATAAATATGTATAAATAAATAAATAAATAATATTTTTCAAACAAACTCAAAAATGCTGAAGGTAAATATATCATCTACATGGAATGTCATAAATGAACTGCTTAGTAAGAAGAGTCGTACACTTAGTCAACAAGCCTTTAATATAAATGGTCACAAAGTAGATTTTTAAGGCAAAGCTGACGTAATACGAAATAAGTGTGTGGGGAGGGGGCAAGTTATTAGTTTAGTGAGCTGTGTTTTGTTTGTTTTTAATGCTTTATATTTGTATACATAAAGTACTTTTAACCTATTTACCATTCTTATATATTTTATATTACTCCTATACGCAATATGAAACCCCTTTTTGTTTTAAATGTCTAATTGTGTGTAATATGATCTATGCAATACGATATCAGTTTCTGTCTCTTTAAAAACAAAACAATTATTTATGTAATATTTAACTGATCCATATTCATATGTTCTTCAGTATTTATTAATGTTCCATACTTCATTTTACTTCTACACGATATGAAATACGCATTTGTCTTAATTTCATAAGTATAATATGTGTAATATATAACTTCTACATGTATGTGTGGTTTTCTTTTGTTTTGGTTTTGTAGCCCTCGTTACTTTTGTAATAGTAGGGTACCAAAATAGAGATGAGATAAGATGAGTCTGTAAAACAGGAGGCAAAGAGGAGATGTGTGTTGGTTAAACTCGTGACACGGACTGCCTTTTAATAAAAGTAATAATATAAAACATAGCTGAATATTCGTATACAAACAAACAATGTCAAATAATATAAACACAAACACACTACTATTGTTTCTATCCTACTAATATATATGTTTACATCCAAACTTAGCCATAAGATGAAATAGCAAAGTAAATATCCACAACATGTCCGTTCCAATATCTAATCAAACACAGACTTATCATTCACTAGAATAGATAATTATAGTAACTATTAACATAATAACAATTACATGAAACGTATAACTGCTGAATTGCGAAGATAACCAATATCTCTTTTAACTCGACTAAACTCAATAAAGTAAACAAGACGATCGGAAATATGTACTAAATAATTATAACGAAGAAACTATAACTAACATTACACGAATAGACTATAGAGGATTATACATGTCTGACTAATAATATATATATATAATTAGTATGCCTGCGTAGACTGGACATATATAATGCAAATGAATAGTATTGTTGTCCTTTAGATTGATTCCTACTTTAAAGGGCAGAGTAGATACATAAGCGTTTTGGACCATAATAAAACCCACTAATACACATATAATAGCGATGGCCATAGCATATTTGCTTCAGCTACTAATACCGTCTCTTTACGTAGTTGAGACAAATAAACCTTTAAAAAGCCCATTCCCCCCTTTCAAGGTAATACATGTAGTTAAAAGTTGTAATATACAATCCTTTCTCTGTACTCAACGATGCGGTCACTCCCTACGCCCATGCGAACGTACATAGTCTAATTACGCAGACACTATTGTATCATAGATAAATGATTATAAAGTTGTAAGCCAATTTCACACCAATCCCTGGTATATCGGAACATATATTAACATGCTTATCATCTTGACGTGGATTTGTTAGATCCTAACAATATAAATGACATAATAATTCGATACATATTATACGAAAGTACGGACTCATAGACTAGCAGTGTCTGCCCGGTTCATTGTACGTTCGAAGGTTATCTCCTTCTGAGATGGAGTCTCTCAAAACGTTATCAAATCGAATATGGAAAATCGTAATAATATTTCCCAAACGAGAATATATAAAATGCTAACTAGAATCAACATAGTGGTTCATAAACGAGAAAATATCGATTAGCTCATATCTTTAAGCAAGAAAGCTAATAGTTATAGACAATGTGAAATATAATAGTGTTTCTTCCATCAAGTTGTAAATGACAGATGAGGATATATATTCGCGGGTATCATTCACCCGTACAATTAACTCCAGGAAGCTCCGACGCCGACGCCGAAGGCGTCGGAGCTTCAGCCCAAGAACCCGGAACGCGAAATTTACAGCGATTGGGGTGACATTATGTCAAAATTTGCAAAGCGATTCATTACAATTTTGACTTACTAGGTTTCTTGACTCCTCTGGGCATCTGGCCGACCACTTGAAATTATAATTTGAAGAAGTCTTAGATGGGAAAATGGGGGAGATTCTTTGTCATATATTTTTAAACCCAACGATTCATCCATGTTGTAGCGTCGATTCAACATGGCGAACAGAAAGTACGCATGCGCGGTAGCAATATGGTCGGCCAGATGCCCAGAGGAGTCAAGAAACCTAGTAAGTCAAAATTGTAATGAATCGCTTTGCATATTTTGACATAATGTCACCCCAATCGCTGTAAATTTCGCGTTCCGGCTACTTGCTGAAGCTCCGACGCCTTCGGCGTCGGCGTCGGAGCTTCCTGGAGTTACCGTACAATATGACGCTTCACTTAGTTGTGAGAAAGTTCCATTTTCTCAACTCAAGTTTCTTCCCTTAAAATAACGATATTTACAAATCAGAACAAATTCATGCATACATCAGAACAACCACACAAAGTTATATAACAGGATAATGTGATTTACTTAAAAATAAGTATAATACAAAATATGATAATTTACCTGTAAAACAGGAGGCAAAGAGGAGATGTGTGTTGGTTAAACTCGTGACACGGACTGCGAGGAGTCGAGCGGGTTCACGAGTTCAAGATATTATAGAAAAGGAACATAAAAGATGATGTGGGGTCATGCGTTAAGGTTCACGTGTTAAAGATATTTGCAAAAAGTGAGTCATGTAATCCAGCATTTTATGTGGCAATGGGGAAGGTATATGACTAGTCTTTAAAACCAGTCACCTGGTATATTTAACATGAATATTTTCTTAACTTATTCAATATCTTTTTATGCTTCTTCTTGTTTTTACTATATATATATGCCAACAGATTATGATTATCATAACTTATTTCAATTGTTTACCTTATGGGCCTATCAATATAGTTTTAATTAACTAAATGGTTTTTAGCTCAGTTTCTATATATTGTCGTGATTATGGTTGTAAATTTGTCAGTGTTATATTACTTTTGTTTATATGTCATGATTATGTTGTTTTTATCAACACGGCCCTGATTGAAACCAGTCTGCGAACTGCTTCGGGCGTTTACCGTGTATAAATAAAATAAACTCAAACTCAACTCATACCTCAGCAGACTCGTATTTCGACGCAACCCCATATACCCCAATTAGACATGTTCTTTCCGACTGTACCTACCTAAACCTACAACAGAAAATGAAAAAGCTCATTCTCATACTTTGTAATAAAACTGTTCAACTTACTATCAATGTTCATTCAAACAGCCTCTTTCCTAAAAAGTTTTAAAACCCACCTAAGACTTTTCCAATCTATCTCTTGATTATAATGTATGTAACTTACATAACTAATTTTAACTAGATTTAACTAATTTTACTGTAATTTATTTAGTTTTTTCTTTTCTTTTCGCCTTGTATAAATCACATATCTTTGGTTTTTGTGTTTTTGTTTCTAGAGTTGTTATTATCAATACCATGTAGTTTTTATATTTAATATTTTATGTTGTATTATTTTGTCCATAGTAGGGCTGCCTTGTCAAGCAGGCCTTTTGTAGCACTGAATGGATCTACCCTGCTTATGAATGATAACAAAATACATGAATAAATAAATAAATATGCACATTATTGTCTTTTTATGCAACATATCGTTTCACAGGGGCAGGTGTGGTTTTCTGCAATGACACACGACTGATGCCACAAGGGACATTCCCACTTATAGCGCTGGCTAGCTTTCCCGGGTCGGGTAATTCGTGGACTAGACACCTCATATATAGAGACTGCAACTGGTTATAACACAACAAGTGTGTATGCAAACGCCCTACGTCGTAGGAATGGTACGAATAACACCTACTTTTCCCTCTCTCGCAAAACATCCCATGAGAACATTTCAGTCTCGTAGGCCTCTTTATTGTTTCAGAGAGTTTACGAGATCGTCGGCCCAAGAACAGTGGTGTGATGATCCCCAAAATTGTAAGAAATTAACTATTTGAAAACGCTATCCAATGTGAGTCAGGGAGACCCATATTCAAGGCATGATATCTTACAAACCAATATTGTATTCTTTAAATTATGAGGTTTCTCAACCAAATTCGATCATGAATGACTAAGCATTGTTCTAAAGATCGTGTCAAAATCGAGCCTTTGCCCACATTTAGATGAATTGTACTTAGGAGTTACTTTCTTTTTGAACGAATGCATGTCAATTAGAAAGGAGACCACCAATCAAATCTTGGGCTGATCATCCATTTTGACTACAACTTGGGCAGAGGCAAACTTAACATGAATGAGGGAAATTTCTGTACGCAGTTCAGCTGCCCATGGCGAGATTTTAATGATCATGGTGTCCACTAAATAAACATCATGTGAGGCTATATAATAATAATAATAATAATAATAATAATAAGTGGGTCTTATTTTCCCATAGCCATATAATATAGTATTAATGACTGCTTTGAGAGAAATAGTTGTTTTTATACGCTCCAGGGAAGGTTACAATTGTGCTATTGCCCGAGGCGTGCCGAGGGCAATAGCCCAATTGTAACCTAACCTTCCCGAGAGCGTATAAAAACAACTATTTCTCGAATATTAAAGCAGTCATTAATACTTTATATGCCGAAAAATAGTCAACTTACCAATCAACTGGTAGAACAGGAAGAGCAGAAATAAATACTAAATACACATAGAATCTAGTTAGTGTTAGATCTAATAATATATTCAAATCTGTTGTTGAGAGGCACTGGAAAACCCATCCACTCAAGTTTTCACCCTATCAGAGACTACCCAACGTGACGAGGGGCAAATAAGCTACAAGCTATTTACGTCTCTACATCCAAGTAAAGTAGTCTAGACTACGTCTACCGCGGTGCGGTAAAGTTTAATACTCAGTACAATGTCAACGACAGTAGATCTCTAGATCCCCTCTAGTACACAACAATTAATGTGTGGGACTCCACTGACTGGATTTGACTATCATGCATATTAGACCTTACATTGGTGTGCTTGCTGTCAGCAGAATTAATCAAGTCTTGCATTTGATCATCATCAAGAAGTTGAAATCTTGGGAGAGTTTCTTCAGCCATTTTGCCTTGTTTGGAATTCAGTACGATAGAGATTGCCGTACGGTCGTCTGCGCTACGATGTATTAAAAATTGGTAAATTAAGCTAGCGACCGATTCTTCGCACACTTATGGTGTCCGTGCTCGCACAAACCAGTTTTTAACACGTAAACCAATGGGTATTTCAGCAAGACTGAACTAATTTCCCGGTAATTGGAATTTTGCCGGGATTTTACCCTCGAACTATTACATGGCTTTGGCATTTTTCGGGAATAGTTAAAACAACGACTGCAATTTCGACCAATCAGATGGCTGGATTTCTTAAGTGAGAAATTAGGTCAAGTAAATATAGACAAAGTATTGAAAGATACCCAAACCATCCACTATCTCGGGAAGGTTACAATTGGGCTATTGCCCTCGGCACGCCTCGGGCAATAGCACAATTGTAACCTTCCCTTGAGCGTATAAAAACAACTATTTCTCTCAAAGCAGTCATTAATACTATATTATATCCTGCATCAAAAATGTATTGTTTTTTTATTGGTTGAGAGCTCGTTACGTGACCAAAAATATTTCAACTATTTTAAGGTTGCTCCGAAAAAGTACTATTTGGGAGTACTATTTGGGAGATGATGATTTTTTTTTTTTTTTTTGATTTCTTCTTTTTCTTCAAATCTTAATTTAATAAAAAAATATATTTTAAATTCTTTTTTGATAAATTTTTATTTTTTTTAATTAATTTTTTTTTAAATTGCCAAAAAAAAAAAAAATCCAAAAATTGTATTAAAAAATATATATATATATATTTGTTGCAGGATATAAAACAAATATACCATGCCTTCTTTTCGAGGTACTGGTTAAACTATGGGCCTTGGTGACTCCAATAGTACCATTTGCTTCTTGGCTGCGCCCCTCAGCAAATAGTACTATTGGAGTCACCTCTTGCGCATAGTTTTAACCAGAACCTCTCAAGACAGTGTATATTTGTATGCTATTGCTCTTCCGGTGGGCCAATAATTATTACCCCAGCTATTACCAGGTACCCATCTGCATCTGGGTGGAGAGTGTCAACTGTGGACTCTGTCTTGCTAAAGGATTGTCATTTTATTTATTTCCACGTCAAGATAAAAACAATATCATATAATCTTCAAAATACAATCATATATATTATACAAATATACACTGTCTTGAGAGGTTCTGGTTAAAACTATGCGCAAGAGGTGACTCCAATAGTACTATTTGCTGAGGGGCGCAGCCCCGAAGCAAATGGTACTTTTGGAGTCACCGAGGCCCATAGTTTTAACCAGTACCTCGAATAGAAGGCATGGTATATTTGTTTTATATCCTGCATCAAAAATTTATTTTATAAAAAAAAAGAAGAAAAACAAAAAATTGGGGACAAACAAAATTTAGAAAAAAAAAAATGTCAATTTTTATCTAAAAAGATTTAGAATATTTTGTTTTCATTAAATTAAGATTTGAAGAAAGAAAAAAAATTCAATTAAAAAAAAAAAATACATTTTTTGTCAACTCCCAAATAGTACTCCCAAATAGTACTCTCATATAGTATTTTCTAAAAATAGTTCAAATATTTCTGGTCATGTGACGAGCTCTCAACCAATCAAAAGCCAACAAATTTTTGATGCAGGATATAAAATGAAATATCTGAAGTGAGATGATAATGAAAAGCACATATATGGCTCGTTAAAAGGATCCTCACATAATATGCAAATTATATATACTTTAGTGTCGGCCTAGGATTCTAACCCTCAACCTTGGATTGAGATTCATGTACATGAACCACATTACCATAAAACCACCACATAAATATGTATGTCCAAATCTATATGTACTGATTAGGGTTGAAACTGTGTTCCCATTTTTAGACTCACACTGTATACTGAGCATCCATGTGCGTAATCCCTTGCCAAAGGTTGGGCAAGGGGAGGGGGATAATGGTTTACACGTTATCATTATTACCAACTACAAGCCTGCTAAAGTATGGCATCCGTCAAATGAATTCGGAAGAAAAGTGTAGTGAGCAAAGAATAATTGAGGACAGTAAGACACATTGTCTCATTTGGGCAATAGAAGTGTTGAGTTTTTCAGTGAATATGAATTCCTGTAGATCTACGTTAATATTTTCCGCCTAAACGAGCCTTCTACCGGAGGAATTTAAAAAAGCCCACTTCTCTTGAAATGCGATTTCGTTACTAGACTAATCAAAATTTGTTTTTAAAAACGCATACATTAACGTTTTCGAAAATAAACGCTTTCCAATAATTTCGCACATTTTAAAACCAATTCACGACAGGTTTAAAGCAAGGACCAGGATATAAGGAAGGCATGGCTCTGACAATCAAGACACACACCTTCAATAAAAATATGGTCGGTGCTATTTTACTTTTACGCAATCCTTATCGAGCAATGGTAGCTGAGTATAACAGGGAGGCAGCTGGCCAGACGGGACATGCCCCTGAAAAGGCATTCAAAACAGCAAGTAATTCGTCTACTACTTACTACTGCAACTACTACTATTACTACTATACAACAAAAATAACAACTTCTACTATTAACTATGACTACGAAGACAACTACTGCTACTAATAAACTGCTGCGGCTATTACATTTACTACTTCTACTTCTACTACTACTACTACTACTACTACAATACAGCTACTACCATTACTACTATTAGTTCTACTACTGCACTACAGGTAATACGATCACCACTAATAATAATTCTTTTACTACTTCTACTACTGTAATACTGTACTACTAACACTACTACTACTACTTCCATTACTACAACTATACTACTACTATACAACAACAACACCTACTAAGACTACGACGACTACTACTGCAACTAACTACAATGCTGCTACTTTTACATGTACTGCTAGTACAGTACTACTTCTACGTTCATTACTACAACAACTACTACTATACAACAACAGCAACTACTACTAATACTACTACCATTACTACTAAGACTACGACGACTAGTACTGCAAGTAACTACAACTGCTGCTGCTTTTACATGTACTACTACGTTATACTACTAATACTTCAATTCAATCACATTACATTACATTTTATTCGTCCAAGGTAAAAAAATGAAAAGGTTACATGGGATCTTTAACAAGCAATACAAACACATTTATGAACAACAAAAGCATTAATAATCGGAATATACATTGAAGTTAACATCTTAAACATTAAAGTTAATTTTCCTATAGCATGAGCACTAGGAAAGAGTAAAAGGGGAAATAATGTGCTAGAGTGAGAAGGACAGTAGATCGAGGTGGGGAGAGAAGGGAATGAGTCAGAAGAAGGGGAAGGGTGTAGAAATAAAGGGAACAAGAGCTGAAAGAGAGCTAAAGAACGTAGAAGTAGGGATAACTGTTAAATACAACTACTACTGTACTACTCATACTACCATTACTACTACTACTAACACTATACAACAACAACAAAAACTACTACTACTACTACTATTAAGAACGACTATTACTACTGCTACGCCTACGACAACTACTACTGCAACTAACTACAACTGCTGCTGCTATTACATGTACTTCTACCCCTACAACTTCTACTACTACTACTACATCTGGTACTACTACTACTACTATAATCAACAACAACAGCAACAACTAATAATACTACTAATACTAATACTCCTACTTATACTATTAGCATGTCCGTCAGGCTCCCACACGACAGACTTTTAAAACCCTTCTCAAATCCTACCTGTTTCGTTTGTAATTTTTGACATTGCAATTAATTAATGTATTATAATTAAACATGTTACTCTAATTGATCTTTCATAAATATTTGCTATCTGTATTAACTTTGCTCTTAATGAATTAATACTAAGGTTTTATATTTTGTTTGTTTTTGTAACTAGTTAAATATACTTGTACATGCTTATGTTTTACTTTGTAAAGCGTACAGAAAAACTTCCGTTTATTATGCGCTTAATAAATCAATCTTTGTTATTATTATTATTAACTCTAACTACTAAGACAACTACTGCTACAATTACAACTGCTACTGGTATTAAATTTATTACAACAAGTACTACTACTACTACTGCTTCTGTAGCTACTACTGTACTATCACTGCTACTACTTCTACTTCTACTACTACTAATACTACTACTACTCCTACAACTTCTACTACTACTACTACTACTACTACTCCTACAAATACTACAACTCCTGTACTACTACTGCCACTTCTAATACTTCTTTACAACATCAACAACAACTGCTACTACTGCTACTACTACTAATTGTACTGCTACTACTACAAATACCATAACTATAATTACGACGACAAATAAGGCTACCATACAACTCCTACTGGTATTACATTTACTACAACAAGAACTACTACCACTACTACTGCTCCTAAAGCTAATACTACTTAACTACTACTTCTACTACTGCTGCTCCTACTACTACTACTACTACTACTACTACTATTAACTACGACCACGACAACTACTACTGATACTACTACTACTATTAATATTATACGACAACATTTACAACAACAAAAACTACAACAACAACTACTTCTACAACTACTAATACTACCATAACTATAGCCGCTACAACTACTGCTACCATTACAACTGCTGCTGCTCTTAAATTTACTACAACAAGTACTACTAGTACTGTACTGCTGATGCTACTACTACTGCTACTTCTACTGCTACTACTGTTACTACTATTATACAATAACAACAACAACTACTACTACTACTACTGCTCCTACTACTACTACTACTAACTACGACCACGACCATTACTACTGATACTACTACTACTATTGATATTATACGACAACATTTACAACAACAAAAACTACAACAACAACTACTTCTACAACTACTAATACTACCATAACTATAGCCGCTACGACAACTACTGCTACCATTACAACTGCTGCTGCTCTTAAATTTACTACAACAAGTACTACTAGTACTGTACTGCTGATGCTACTACTACTGCTACTTCTAATGCTACTACTGTTACTACTATTATACAATAACAACAACAACTACTACTACTACTGCTCCTACTACTACTACTACTATTAACTACGACCACGACAACTACTACTGATACTACTACTACTATTGATATTATACGACAACATTTACAACAACAAAAACTACAACAACAACTACTTCTACAACTACTAATACTACCATAACTATAGCCGCTACGACAACTACTGCTACCATTACAACTGCTGCTGCTCTTAAATTTACTACTACAAGTACTACTAGTACTGTACTGCTGATGCTACTACCACTGCTACTTCTACTGCTACTACTGTTACTACTATTATACAATAACAACAACAACTACTACTACTACTGCTACTACTACTACTACTATTATTTTACTACTACTACTATTATTAATAACTACGACTACGACGACTACTAGTGCTACTGCTACTATTATACAACAACAACTACAACTACTGCTACTACTACTATTATTTTTACTACTACTACTACTACTACTACTACTACTAATACTACTAATACTACCACCAATACTAATACTAATATCAATTATAACTACGATGACAACTGCTGCTACCCTTTTAAAACTGACGCTGCTATAAATTAACTACAACAGCAAGTAACACTGCTAATGCTCTAGCTTCAATTAACAACGACTGCCACAACAGCAACTTCTACTACTATTACTACTACCACTTCTATTACTACTACGACTACGACAACTACGAGGAGTTTTACTGCCACGGCTACAACTGCTGCTGCCATTAAATGTATTACTACTACTACTACTACTACTACTATTTGCTATTGAAAAATAATACAATTACGATGTATTAATAATTCCATATACAATATACAATGATAATTATGACTATTCACTTCACTTCTACTTTCCTATAGAGTGGCGTCAATATGTCGAAAAAATGTCTCTTGAATGGATCAAGCTATATACAGCTTTTATCTCCAAATGTCATCATTCGGGCAACACCTGCAAGTCGACGTTGATCGTGTATTACGAGCAACTCCAACTGCATCTCATGGACGAACTGCGACGAATTATTGAATACCTGCACATAAACATAGATGAAGAAAGGCTTGCATGTGCAGTAACTAATTCAGAGGGTCGCGTTCATAGACCAAAGAGGAATAAAACCGTGGACCCATTCTCAAAGGAAGACAGGAGTTTGGTGGACAAATCTTTGAAATTGTATCGCGATTTGATTGACCGGGAAGGATTAGAGAAACCATCGTTATCGTTTAGTTCATATCCGAGTGATCTTTAGAGTTGAGGACCCACTAATTGAATCAGAATTATTATTTTTGTTTTGTAACTGTCAGTATTCCTGTATAATAATTCATCTTTTGACACGATAAATCATGAGTATCCTTTTATACCAATTTTCTCATTATGGTATTAGAGGAAGGGCCTAGGAGTGGTACAGGAACTATGTAACACAATATGCTTTTGTTAATAGCTGCGAATCTCGCATAGAGTGGTGAAGTGTGAGGTTATCAAAAACCTATTTTTTAGAATTTCTCAATTTGAACTTCACTTTCCGAAAGAGCATCTAAAATAATAGTGTAGTGTTATTTCGCTCTGGTTCATACATTTCGAACCAGAGCAAAATAACACTGAGTTCCTATAGGAAATATATTTATTCAGATGGTCATATCTCAGCCAATACTTGATTTGATTTTATTTGATTTATTTATTTCTGTTTGATTTTCTTTTTCTTTGACAAAAGAGTATATGTAGAACATAGTAAGGTTGGCTGTAACTAATCAAAAACGTCAAACAGGAGGGTTGACAAAGTAAGCAAAGCTTGATACCATAACTACCCTAATGGATACATAATAATACAAATATGGAGAAAAAATTATTGGTAAAAGGGAAAAGAGAGAGAGAAAAAAAAGGAAAACAAAAAAGGCCGGGGGTGTATATCAAGTTTCACATATGTATGTGGTAGTTGGATTTCAATTTGATATATGAAGATAAAAAAGAAGATGCACATGCGAATATTGGGTGACATTTGGACATTATTTTTGATGCTCTTTCGGAAAATGAAGTTCAAATTGAGAAATTTAAAAAATAGATTTGTATGATGTCACAGCTTCGGTACTTTATGGAAGAGATCACATGTGGCGTAACACAAGGATCACTACTTGTTCCCCTACTATTCATTTAGTATATCAACGATTTTAAAAGATCTTCTAACATGTTATCATTCATTTTGGTCGGTGATGACTCTAACATCATTTTCTCCCATCGTGATCCGATAACTCTACTAAACAAAACAAACCCGGAACTCAATTCTGTTCATAGCTGGATACGGGCAAACAAATTATCTCTAAACATTAAGAAAGACATATGATATGTTGTTCAGTAATTAGTAGTGTAAATATTGAATGTATTTAATCTGCAAATATCCTCGGAATATAAATCGACAATAAACTATCTATGAAAAACCCACGTCGATGTACTATGTATAGTGATTTCAGGAAACATCGGTGTAATTAATAAACTAAAAACACATTTTTCCACACAAAGTGGTTTTAACCCTTTATTCGACTCTTAATCTTCCTTATCTGAATTATACTTTATTGATGATTATAAATAATTACTTAACCAACTTATATGAGGCGTACTTATGTTTTAAGAGGGACATATAAATAGTCTTACATTTAATGAGGTTCTAACTGTTAAATTTGTTTCCAAATGTAATATCCTCCACTTTTTAGGTGCTCTGCCGCGTGGCGTAGCAGACCACCTATTGATTTCGTCAAAATCTATCTTTTTCCCCTTTCTTTCTGTATGGATTTTGTTCGCTTCATATCTCATGACATGGTTAATGACGATGAAATTTTCATTGCATGATTATTGATCCTAACGAAGAGATTTTTTTCATTACTGATGCGTGACTAGCATTAAGGGACCATCTATGAAGCATAAAGGCCGGACAGTGAACCAAGGGGAGATTAGTATGATTGTGCATTATTTCAGACATATACTTGCTCTGTGCTACTGGTATCCCCTTGATTCAGGGATGATCTTAGAAAGTGCTGTAGAAACTATTTGCCCTTTTGACCTGCTAGTTCTGTGAATATTGTAAGGAGTTTAAAATATAAGTTGTTAAAGATGTATCTTTTCAAGCTAAGTAATCTCGCTGAAAAGGGAAGTATTGGATCAAAGTGATGCAGACGACTATTGGAAAATATATGAATAGTTTAGGAAGTGTTATGAGTTTATTCAGTAAATTAATGTGAATACCTGAGACAAGAAATGACTTGTTAATTCATGGATTAGTGACATAGTCAAACGATCCGTAGTCTCGGAGCGTAAAGTGAAGGAAGCTCATAAGGCATAGTATAGGGATGGTTATGCTAACATTCTTGTATCATGTCTATATTATTCTTAATGGAGACGCTAAGTGATGGGTTATATTATTAGAAGCTATGGTAGATTGAAGGATATATCAATGTTATAGACATTCGTTGGTTAAGTCATTAGTAGCCAAGTAATTATTATGAGATCCAAGAAGAGTGATATTGCGCTTGTAAATAAAGCACGGAAGTAAGGAAAGTTTCACAGATGATGTTCTTAATGATAAATTTCAGAAAGAGAACCCCGGAGAACTAAAGCTTTGGCGTCAAAATATTGTCACTTAAAGGAAAAGAATTGAGTTTGATTCGATTAGGGGATCGTGGTCTAAATTCCGCTTTAAGGTGGAGACTACAAAGCTGCCGTCATGGTTTCTACTTGTACGTGCTATCTCCCATTGAGTTTGTGGTATATTCCGTCATGAATAGTCATTTATGAATGATATTGGGTACGCACGAACTTGACGTCATGGGTAAACTTCTGTTCACACCCAACCTGTGCCCGTGTCATGGGGGGACTGAATTTGTTGTAAAATGAATGGAATGTGGGAATTATTTTAAAGACCAAATCTCCCATTGAGGTTCTACATGTGTTATGTCTCGATCAAAGCGGCAGATCACCTAATTCGTCTCCGTGACGAATTCAATGTCTAGTTTATATTCTTTCTTTTCTGTATGCATTCGAGCATACGAAATAAATAAATTCAAATTCAAATCTTCTCATAGTATGTATATATATATATATATATATATATATATTTGCTTCATTTGTTTTGTATAAAAACTGTGTACACGCAGGGGCGTCGATAAAGGGGGTGTGGGGGTGTGACACCCCCCCCCCCACCACCTGTCGGGATTTTGTCGGTAAAATTGCGCTGCCGTCGGGAAAAATGAGAAAAGGGGGAGGGGAAAAAAGAGAGGGGAAGGGAAAGAAAAGACTTAGAGTCGGGAACGGTAAAACGAATCGCGGGAGGGGTGAAACTGAATTCAGATAAGGATTAAAAGTCGAGAAAGGTACAACGAATCGTCTTCTTTCTCTAATAATTAAATGTAACATCAAAGCTTTCGCGCTCCGCGCGGTAGGGGCAAAAATGGATTCAGACAAGGATTTAGAGTAATAATTCAATGAAATGTCAAAGCTTCCGCTTCGAGGGAAGGGGTGAAACTGAATTCTGACAAGGATTTAGAGTCGAAAACAGTATAACGAATCGTCTTCCTTCTCTAATAATTTAATAACCGTCAAAGCTTCTGCGCTTCGCGCGGAAGGGGTGAAACTGAATTCAGACAAGGATTAAAAGTCGAGAACGATACAACGAATCGTCTTCCTTCTCTAATAATTTAATGAAACGTCAAAGCTTTCGCGCTTCGCGCGGGAGGGACGAAAATGAATTCAAACAAGGATTAAGAGTAATAATTTAATGAAACATCAATGCTTCCGCGCTTCGCGCGGGAGGGGGGAAACTAAATTCAGACAAGGATTAGGAGTAGAGAACGGTACAACGAATCGTCTTCTTTCTCTAATAATTTAATGAAACGTCAAAGCTTTAGCGCGGGAGGGGAGAAAATGAATTCAAACAAAGATTACGAGTAATATGTTAATAAAACGTCAAAGCTTTTGCGCTTCGCGCGGGAGGAGCGAAAATGAACTCAAACAAAGATTAAGAGTAATAATTATTTAATGAAACATCAATGCTTCCGCGCTTCTCGCGGGAGGGGCGGGGAAATGAATTCAGACAAGGATTTCTGAGAGTCGAGAACCGTATACAACGAAACGTCTTCTTTCTCTAATAAGTTAATGCAACGTTAAAGCTTTCGCGCTTCGCGCGGGAGGGGAGAAAATGAATTCAAACAAGGATTACGAGTGATATTTTAATAAAACGTCAAAGCTTTTGTGCTTCGCGCGGGAGGAGCGAAAATGAACTCAAACAAAGATTACGAGTAATAATTATTTAATGAAACATCAATGCTTCCGCGCTTCGCGCGGGAGGGGCGGGGAAATGAATTCAGACAAGGATTACTGAGAGTCGAGAACCGTATACAACGAAACGTCTTCTTTCTCTAATAAGTTAATGCAACGTTAAAGCTTTCGCGCTTCGCGCGGGAGGGGCGAAAATGAATTCAAACAAGGATGAAAAGGAATAATTTAATGAAACATCAATGCTTACGCGCTTGAATTCAGACAAGGATTAAGAGTAGAGAACGGTACAACGAATCGTCTTCATTCTCTAATGATATAATGAAACGTCATAAGCTTCCGCGCTTCGCACGGGAGGGGCGAAACAAGAATTAAGAGTCGGGAACGGTACAACGACTAGTCTTCTTTCTCTAATAATTGAATGAAACGTTAAAGCTTCAGCGCTTCGCGCCGGGAGGGCGAAAATGAATTCAGACAAGGATTAAGAGTAGAGACGGTACAACGAATCGTCTTCTTTCTCTAATAATTTAATAAAAAGGTCAAAGCTTTCGCGCTTCGCGCAGGAGGGGAGAAAATGAATTCAAACAAGGATTACGAGTAATATTTCATGAAACAATGCTTTTGCGCTTGGCGCGGAAGGGGCGAAAATGAATTCAAACAAAGATTACGAGTAATAATTTAATAAAACGTCAAAGCTTTTGTGCTTCGTGCGGGAGGAGCGAAAATGAACTCAAACAAGGATTAAGAGTAATAATTATTTAATGAAACATCAATGCTTCCGCGCTTCGCGCGGGAGGGGCGGGGAAATAAATTCAGACAAAGATTACTGAGAGTCGAGAACCGTTTACAACGAAACGACTTCTTTCTCTAATAAGTTAATGCAACGTTAAAGCTTTCGCGCTTCGCGCGGGAGGGGCGAAAATGAATTCAAACAAGGATGAAAAGGAATAATTTAATGAAACATCAATGCTTACGCGCTTGAATTCAGACAAGGATTAAGAGTAGAGAACGGTACAACGAATCGTCTTCTTTCTCTAATAATTTAATAAAAAGGTCAAAGCTTTCGCGCTTCGCGCGGGAGGGGAGAAAATGAATTCAAACAAGGATTACGAGTAATATTTCATGAAACAACAATGCTTTCGCGCTTGGCGCGGAAGGGGCGAAAATGAATTCAAACAAAGATTACGAGTAATAATTTAATAAAACGTCAAAGCTTTTGTGCTTCGCGCGGGAGGAGCGAAAATGAACTCAAACAAGGATTAAGAGTAATAATTATTTAATGAAACATCAATGCTTCCACGCTTCGCGCGGGAGGGGCGGGGAAATGAATTCAGACAAGGATTACTGAGAGTCGAGAACCGTATACAACGAAACGTCTTCTTTCTCTAATAAGTTAATGCAACGTTAAAGCTTTCGCGCTTCGCGCGGGAGGGACGAAAATGAATTCAAACAAGGATTAAGAGTAATAATTTAATGAAATATCAATGCTTCCGCGCTTCGCGCGGGAGGGGGGAAACTAAATTCAGACAAGGATTAAGAGTAAAGAACGGTACAACGAATCGTCTTCTTTCTCTAATAATTTAATAAAAAGGTCAAAGCTTTCGCGCTTCGCGCGGGAGGGGAGAAAATGAATTCAAACAAGGATTACGAGTAATAATTTCATGAAACAACAATGCTTTCGCGCTTGGCGCGGAAGGGGCGAAAATGAATTCAAACAAAGATTACGAGTAATAATTTAATAAAACGTCAAAGCATTTGCGCTTCGCGCGGGAGGAGCGAAAATGAACTCAAACAAGGATTAAGAGTAATAATTATTTAATGAAACATCAATGCTTCCACGCTTCGCGCGGGAGGGGCGGGGAAATGAATTCAGACAAGGATTACTGAGAGTCGAGAACCGTATACAACGAAACGTCTTCTTTCTCTAATAAGTTAATGCAACGTTAAAGCTTTCGCGCCTTGCGCGGGAGGGGAGAAAATGAATTCAAACATTTAATTTAACTTTTTTTTTAATATATCTTTTTTAAATAAATGAATTAAAGGAGGCCTAGATCTAAATAAGAGATATGCCTATACAACCAAACTTTAAATAATCAATATGCTAATAGGCCTATATAATGCTATAAATACCTGTTTTTCTTTTCTTCTATTCAGTTTGAATTGCATGACTTCGGTTTCTGTTTTTTATTTTAATATTTACTCTTTATATACCCGCTTCGTTCTAAAAACGAAACGAGCAATTGCCATTTGTGAACGAGAGTCACTTTTTTTGTAAACATATCATTATGTCCTCTTCCTTGGAAATATTTACTTTTATACAACTCACTCCCAGATCCTAATCAAATGATTGGTCATGCGCGGTCACGTGTGATTCATTTACTGAGTCTATTGCACGCTTTGTCATGAAAGAGCGTGCAATATTTTCCAGTCCTATTGCACGCTTTTTTAGCGCATGTACATGATGCGCAGTAGTGCGCGTAGAGGTTAGCGCTTAATACTGTGTGTGCATGGGCCCAGGTGCATGGGCCTATTCTTGCGCAGCACTATGCGTAAATAGGTATAGAGGTAAGTGCGCTTGCTATATCTATGTATGCGCTAAATTAAGCCTTAAACAGATTTATTTGTCAGCCATACTGTCACAAAACAATCTTGAATGATTTTTTTAAAACATCAAATAACAAGGATCTAGGAGTTTCGTTGTATAAAACAAATGATGCATGTTTTCATTCGTTCATTATACGATCTATCCGCCCTCGTTGATGCTGTGTGTATCTATCGCACTCAGCCTAACGGCTTCGTGCGATAGATACACACAGCCTCAACTCGAGTGCGGATAGATCGTATAATGAACTCATGCGCATGTATCATTTGTATACTGACATTAACATGGCCCTTTCTATTATATATTTTGGACATTCTATCAAAAAATTTCTGACCGTTTCTATTGTTGGACAGCTGTCACAGAAACCTGTGGGGTAGATGCCCAGACGTAGGAGGTCATGGTTGAGTCCAGACACTCCCAGGCGTAGTCGCCTAAGAATAGTTTCAGTTTTTCTTCCCAATTTACAAGAATATTGTGAGATAACATTTGGCTGAAGGATTTTTAATGCACATTGGGTATCATTCCACCTTTCTTGCCAAAGTAACTTTGAACTGTACAAAATTAAACTTGTCTTCTCAAATAACGTCAATTTGTTATGCATTTCAATTTCCTGAGTTAAAGTTTTTTTTGCGTAGAAGTCTGCCTTTTCATTTCCCACTATCCCACAGTGGCCTGGAATCCATTCCAAAGAGATTTCAATCCCTCTATATTTTAATTGCGTCGTTATTGTAAATATTTCTGTGACAAAAGATTCGTCACTGAAATGTTGCAAGGCCGTGAGGGCACTTAAGCAGTCACTAAAAATGACTGCGCCTGTATAGATATTTGTTTCTTCGATCCACTGAAGGGCAAGAACAATGGCAGCCAACTCGGCTCTATACGAAGAGGTAAAATTCGCTAATCTTTTACATTGGTGTACAGAAAAGTGTGGGATATAAAAGGCAGCCGAGCATTGGCCCTTCTCCGGATCCTTAGATCCATCTGTATATATATGCAACTGGTTCGACCATTTTGTATTAATCAATTCTAAGCTTTGTTGCTGTAGTTCTTCGGATGGTCGGCTTTTGAAATCCGAGAGCTCAATTCGGTCGAAACCAGTGGGGGTTCAAAAAGCAATGGCGGGAATGGGGATAGTACAGCAGTTTCTGTCACGAAGTTTTTAATTTTATTCAGGGTTCTATACCCGAAAGGTTTATTGAGAAAAGCTTTTCCCTTGAGATAATCAAATTGCCAACATGGCCCTATCTTTTGTGATAGTGGATGGTTTGGGTATCTTTCAATACTTTGTCTATATTTACTTGACCTAATTTTGTCTCCTTAGATCCAAGGGAAATTCACCCATTTCCACTTGTAATGATTTTAGGGAAGTGAGTGTCAGTCCTCCCGCACATATCCGTAGCGCCTGATATTGCACCGAATTAAGTGCCTTTTTTGTAGTGGTAGTAGCGCTACCATAAGCCTCACATCCATAGTCGAATAAGGATCTTATGAGTGCCCTGTATACCATTAAGAAGGATTTAGAAGAGCTCCCTCATTTAGTTCCCGTTAAAAATCTTAGGATATTCAATTGTCTTTTACATCTCTTTACAACATTTTCTACGTGTGGCTTCCAGGTCAATTTGTTATCAAAAGTTACCCCCAGAAAATGATGAGTATTCTGAAAGGGCACTTTATTCCCCTCTAATTCTACTTCCGGTGGTGAGAGATTCATTGTACTTTTTGTGAAAAATATAGGGACTGTCATATCAGCCGAAAGCCGAAATCCCCATCTGCGAAACCAAGTTTGTAGCCTATTTAAATATTCTTGTATTTTGTTCGATATTTGAGAGATATCCCTACCTGCTGCCCATATTGCAAAATCATCAGCATATACAGATATTGTCACTGATGGATCTGTAGGGATATCACTAATCATTAAATTAAAAAGCAGTGGACTCAGAATACTTCCTTGTGGGAGTCCATTATGCATATCATATGTTTTTGATTCAGTATTACTAATTCTTACCTGAAAGGTACGTCCTGTCAAATAATTTTGTAGATATTGCAACAAATTCCCTTCTATTCCTTTTTGGGCTAGTTTGAATAGTAATCCATTTATCCATAATTTATCATAAGCTTTCTCAATATCTAATAACACAGCTATTACGTGTTCATTACAATTTATACTTTTTTGAATATCGTTTTCTAGGAGGACTATGTTGTCTATTGCACTCCGCCCTTTCCTAAACCCGCTCATAAAATTAGGCAGTAACTCATGCTTTTCTACATACCATTGTAATCTTTCTTTTATCAAACGCTTGATTGTTTTGGCGAAGCACGATGTGAGTGCAATGAGTCTATATGATGACGCTTTTCGGGGATCTTTTCCAGGTTTCAAAATTGGTATCAAAATAGAGTGTTTTAGTGGGAGGGGTATTTCCCCTGTTCCCCAAATCATGCTGATTATATCTAACATAACCATTTTAGTTTCTTTAGGAAATTTTTCATACACCTCATAAGGAATGTTATCTTGACCAGGGGCAGTACGCTTTTTTGACTGTACTGACTTTTCCAATTCAATGAGTAGAAAGGGTTCATTGATAACACTGTCCTGAATACTCCTGCTATTCTTTACTAGTGCTAAATACTGTTCATTTACCTTATCTTCTCTCACTCCTAAAGATTGGAAGTAGCGTCCAAAAACATCCACCTTTTCATCATCTTTGTCATTTTCCGTCAATGATGACATATTTTTTGAACCTGCACCTGGAACACCATGTAATCGTTTTATACAGGTCCAGATTTTTTACTCAGGCATGTAACGATCCAGTTTTGTGCAAAAGGCTTGCCAATATCTTTGTTCTGCTTGGCGGAGAACTCGTGCCTCTGTTTTCTTTACACAATAATCATCTATATTATCCAGCGTTATCATTCTACCTTTAGAGAGCTTGATACTCGCTTTATTTCTTGTTTTAAGTTTAACAGAACATTCTTTTGTCCACCATGGGACCGGATTTTGTTTCTTTTTACTCTTTTGGGAGCAGTTTCCTTTATACATTCTTTTAAGTACTCCATATATTGGGTGTACATTTCCTTTAGATATGTGTTTTTTAATATAATCTGTTCATTTAATACTTCTTCACATTTCTTTGCAAAGTTAGACCAGTTTATATTCTTAAAAGAGAAAGACTTTTCTACGACATTTCCATTAGGCATACTTGCATTTGCTCTATGCGGATCCGTACTTTTTTCGAGAGACATTTGGAGAGAGATTGGAAAATGGTCACTACCAAAAGTACTCCGCATGACTTCCCATGTACACTTACACGCTAAAGAAGGAGACGTGGTACTTAGATCCAGACATGATGTTTTCCCCGTTCGTGGGTCTAATCTGGTCCCCTCTCCATTGTTCAAAATAATCAAACTGTTCTTATTTTTAAAAAATTATATTACTTCACCGTTTTTGTCTGTTTTCTCGCTGCCCCATAAAACATTTTGAGCATTAAAACCTCCCATTATAAGGATGTTTTCATTCTGATATACATTTTCCATTAACTTATTCATAATATTAATTCAGTTTATTACAAGGGTTATAATAATTAACGATTGACACTTTTTCTTTCCCTATGTAAACATTTATTTGCTGTAATTCTAAGTTTGCATCTGTGAAAGGACCCTCGTACTTAATCCTATCATGAACATATATAGCACAGCCTCCTTTACTGTTATTTTGTCTGTTTCTAGGAAAGGATGTATATTCTGGAATATTCAAAATTATATTATTATAAAACCAGGTCTCCTGTATGCAAATAATATCACATTTAAAATCTTTTTGTGAGTTAAAATAATTTATTAATTCATTGCCATGCCCTAAGAGTCCCTGGGCGTTCCAGTGTAAAATGGAAAGTAACATTAATAAATTAAATACTATCATTTGTTCTATCATATGTACTATTTTTTTGCAGCGCCCTTTTGGCTGCAACGCAAACAAGAGTATTTAATTCTTTTTCAGTTCTACCTTCTGTGAATTTAAAAATTAATTGGCAAATAAAATCTATAATTTGTTCATCACTAGCCGAGGCTATGAAGTTGGTCATAGGTGGAGTGCATTGTGCTGTTTCATTTGTCGTTCCTTGATTATTAATGGTGTCTTTACTCTGTGGTACCTGAGGCAGAACCTGGTTTTGAAATTGTGGGGTGGTGTTTGCGCTGGTCAGGAATGAAGGAACAGCTGCTTGTGCGTAGGTAATAGGTGTACCAACATCCTGTACTGGTAGTTTGTTTGTTTGTTTTTCCGTTTCCTTACTAAATATTTTGTTAGGTTTATTTTTCAGTTGAATAGGCTGTGGATTTGGTTCTTTTTGTTTTGCTGTTGCCAAGATTGTGATGCTTCGGCGTAAGTTAGCCCCTTTGTAATCCTTATTTGTTGCACCTGTTTGGCCTTTTTGGCTTGTGAGCTCCCACCGTAACCTGCAGAGTGATTTTCTCCACAATTAACACACTTTCGGTTTTCTTTTTGTTTACATTCTTCGAACGAGTGGTTTTCCCCACATCGGACGCATCTCTTTTTTGAACGACATTGGGAAGCATTATGTCCGAATCTTTGGCATTGATAACATCGAATTACTGGTGGAAGATATTGTTTAACACGCTTGATTTGAAAGCATAAATGAACTTCCGAAGGAATTGTATATTTACTGAAAGTCAAAATAACGCAGCGCATTGGAATGTGAGAACTTTGGGGGTTTCCCTCTGTTGTTTCATCTGTTCTAACTCTTTTTACCATCCTCTTCACCCCAATAATATTCTGAGTTTTTAATTCATTCAGAATTTCTTCCTCCTTCATTTCTAGAGGGATGTCATAAATGACTCCCTTTGCTCCGTTCACTCCTTCACTGACTTTTACATCAACACTTCCTATTTTGTTAATTTCCGAAATAGCCTTCACCTGCTTAGTGTTCTTACACTTGATTAAAAGTCCTGTATTCGTGGTTTTAATATATTCTACAGGGTTCACGCAAACTTCCCGAATTGCCTTGGCAATTTGTATGGGATTGACATTGTTCAATGATTTTTTTGGGGGGTTATGAAAATATTAAAACCCTTTGGGTTGGGGTTTGGGGAAGTGGTGTGGAAAGTGGTGTTCGACGAGGAAGATTCTGAGGCTTGTGATTTTGGTTTTAAGTTCTCTATATTATTAGAGCTTCTCCCACGTTGCCTTTTTGCAGGATTGTCTGCCCTTTTTCGGTATTGTACAGTTTGAAATACCATTTCATCCTCGCCCATCGTAGATCTTTCCGGCTCGGAGGCGGGAGCCGCCATGATTGGCTTTGGAAAAAATGGCGCGAAATTCAATTAGCGTACGTATTGTGCAGCTAATTATAATGATGTGCTGAAAAGTGTTTAAAAAGCCCACAGTGTTTGCTTACCTTAAGAAAAACTCCTATTCCAAAAGTGTTCACATAAATCCACAAAAAAAAAACTTCAAAAAACAAAAAACAACTCCATTTCCATATGAGAACAAAGTCAAAGATATATTCCAAGAGTAAGAAGAGAGTGCGACCTATCTGGGTGGCAACGTAGCAGCCTATCTTCAATGGTAGCTTCAAAAGGATAAAATCTATCAACATACGGTATATTCTATGAGACAAATCAAATCGTAAAAAAAGAAGGAAAGAAAGTAAAACAAAAGAACGAAACACAGAAAGGCAGAAAGAAGAATGGACGTGAGGAAAGGAAGGAAGGAAGAAAGAAAGAAGGAGAGAAAAAAGGAAAATGAATAAAAATGCAGAAAACATGTAAATGAAGTGGGCGAAACATCGAAGTATGAAAATGGAGTAGCTTGCACTTCGATCGTCTTTCAAAGCAGATTATTGGGCATCACACATGAAAAACGCCTGTATATATAGAATTTGAAATTTCTCAAGTCCCTGGTTATAATTTGTGGATTTCATTCCTACCTGATAAATAAATTGAATAGAAACTACATTGCACTATATGAGTATATGCACTATATGAGTGTTTATGGGTAGTTACCCATTTACACGACGAACCCCAAAAAAAAAAAACCCCACCTCTGGAGTGTGGTTTTTTGAAACGCCGGAAATACATCTAGTTCCTTTAGATGGGACACGAATGTAAACAAAAATCGGCCAGTAGACACTTTTCGCCAATCGCTAGCAGACTCATCTCGCCGATTGGCCAGTGGACACTTTTCGCCAATCGCAGACTCATCTCGCCGATCTAAGGGTGCGTTCAAGCGATTTTTCGAAGCTAGAATCACAAACATGAATCACAATTCAAAACGCCGATACAAAACACGGTTACTGCGGGAGGTCGTTCAAGCGATTATCAGCGATTTTCCATCAACGCTGATTCTCGCTCTTTTTAAGCCCACCCAGGAAGAATAGAAATAGGTAGCGATAATATATATAATAGATAATGACGTCATAGAATCATGATTGAGATCTCCGTTCGTTCAAGCGAATTTTAGCGACCGTGATTCTGCAGAATCATGATACAAAACGCATCTTTTTCAGCGTTTCATGTTTGTGTTTTTAAACACGTTTATTTTTACGACCGACGAAAAATCGCTTGAACGCAACCGTGTTTTAAACTAAACGTCTTTGAAAACCGTGATTCTAGGGTGAAAAAGTGTCGATTGAACGCACCCTAGGAGACACACCTCGCCGGTGGAATGCAGCGAGATGCGTCTATACAGACGTGATTTCGCTAAGACACATCTTGCCACGACACCGGCCGAAACTTCACCGGTTTTCGCAATGTAAATGCTCGCGCAAAAAATTAACAGGTGAACTATTCCGATTTTGGTCACGTGACTCTCCTCGCTTCCGTGATAATAGGGACTTTTAGATTTTACACGACGAGAACGTGGACTGCCACGGTGACGGGCACGGGCCAGTGCCTTGAAAGAATGGCACACGTTGCAGTCCACTACGTCGACGTGCAAATCTAAAAGTCCCTAACGAATGTAGAGCAGCGCCAAGTGGCGCATGCGCACAGCTCACCGAGAAAACGGAATAAGCAAACACCGACGGTTTTCATGGGTTTTCCAATAGTGTTAAAGGTAAAGACCAGTTTTGGAAACGCCCCTCTCTCAAAAAAAATGAAATGGAAGCTCTCATTACCAATCATGTGAAAGAATATGTTTTTACTAATACGTGAGGATACAAATTTTGCCGGGAAAGTCGGGAAACCGCCTACTAATTGATATATTTGGTAAATTATCTATTGGGACCAAATATAAAGATATCGCGCACGTGGTCGCGTAGCCCCATATACATCTTTCTGTGTACAGTGCTTGTAACTTTACCAAGACTGGGCCAAATTTCTTATCATTTTGATGATTCCAGAACCTTGCAGTACACACCAATACTTATATGCTAGATGATCAACCTTTTCTGATCGAATCCACAACGTTTCTTTCACAATGCAATCGCATGACCAGAACTGGTCTTTATCTTTAATGGTAGTTTAAAAAAAACAGACGGTTTTTCAATGGGTTTTTCTGCAATGTAAATGGACCTTATAGAATATTCGCATCTAATCGGGTTATTTGGACAATCAATCTAGCTCAAAATAATAATGTACAAGTTTCATCTGATCCCCACAGCTTATCCAGATTAAGTCTAGGAACAATATTTATTCGCATTTATTAGTCTAGTCTTCAGATGTAATCTTATCTCGAGACCACAAATGTTCTCTGGTAAAGTACAGCAACCTCAGGACTGAGGAGATATATAATTATATAAACTGTAGTTTGGGACTGACATGCCGCATACGATCTGAGAAATTCAACGACTCAATCGTCACTCCATCACGTATGGGACCGTTCTAGTAATCTCAAGGGAGTAATAACTGTAAGTTTGAAGTTTGTTCATGTTAGCGAGATGTGTGTCAGTAATATTTTTGTGGAGTGGGTGTAAGATACTGGGTCCTCAAGCCATACCTTAACGGCATCGTTTAACAATGTTAAATCTGAGATGCATGGCCCTACGTGTTATCAGTGTCCATGATATGGTGTACTATTGAAGCCCTAAAAAAATGATCATGAAGTGCCTCAAAAAATGAAAAATCTTTGAGTGACCGGTTTTACCATACTCATTTTTGCCATTACACTGTAGTGTTATGAAAACCGTTAGGAAACGAATTTGTAAATTTCGATTTCCGATCATAAATATCTTGATAATCAGACAGGCGATCGGCTTGTAATAGTCATGGGGTTCCTGACTGACCTAAAGGTTTATAATTATCATTGCAGCATGAGCTAAATCCAGGATTTTGTTTCAGAATCTGAGACAAAGTTACCCAATCCCTTTAACACACAATTCTACAAACCCTAATCGTGCTTTGCCGTAAAAAGGGGGTTCCGGTTAAACGCATTATTTAAAAAAATTAATCGTCCTGAATACACAAGTCATACAAAGCAAAAGAAAACTATGAAATGTTAATAAATTAGAGCAAACTTACATGTGCTGGCCTTTTCATTCAACTGCCTTTGTTGTATCCTTTAATTTGCACTTGGCATTAAAACATTGTTGTTTTGGTATAATGAAGTAAGTATATAGGACATGATCCCCGATGAGTGTTATGGATTCAAAGCATCAGACAGATATAGGTGACATGTTACAGACGTGCTCTGAGAATCAGCTGGACTGCTCACCGAACAAACAAGCCAGTCCTTGAGGAATCGGAGATTGAGAAGAAAAAAATGTAAAGCCTCTGAGAAAGCAGAAATTGCGGTATTTTGGACAATTTAGTATGAAATGTGAACCTTATTTGCCATTTTGTTTATAAGCGAAAAGAATAAAAACACTTATAATTATATAAAAAAGTAAGACTAGGGTATAAACTGTGATTATATATTATTCGTACGGACCGATGGCTAAATAGATCACTCGAACTGTAAATCACCCTCAAACCTGAGATAATCTTCATCTATTCTGAAGAAGAAAAAAATGTTCGTAGATTGATGCTTATAGTTACGCAACGACCTACAAAAGTAACCAAGGTTGTAAAGGAACTCTTCAAAGGGGCTTAAAAATCGCACTTTCTGATGATAAAAAGTTCTTAAAAGTTCGTAGACAGACACGTAGTTTATTTCAGGCTGAAAGGGTCAAGTTACAAAGGTACATTGATGTATATATATATATATATATATACATGTACAATAGTATTACAAAACATTGTAAATAAATCAGTAACATATTGACAATACAACAGAATTATATTGCGTTCGTTTATATGTACATTAAATGAAAGGATGTACTAGCATGAGATATACAAGAGCAGGGGAAGGTAAATGACTCATGAAAGTGATAGAGCGAATGGGGTAGAGACTAGAGACCCCATACGGACCGAAGGCTAGATATATCCTCGCACTCTCTGATGAAAAACGTTCTTCTCGGATAGACAGAGACGTCGTTTATTTATCTCAATCATAAATCTAACGAAAATGTGGAATTTTGAAAACAGCTTTTCAGCCAGTGTTTTGTGTTTCGCATCAAGGAAATTTCACTTTGTCGATCATCAAATAATATGCTGTGTTATGGTAGTGAATGACGCATCTATATTCTTGCTTTCTTCGAACTTTATGCTAACAAAATTATGTTTTTTAAAAGGTTATTTCAGTTTTGATTTGTAGATAATTTACGCACACCGACCTTGGGAGGGTCAAAGGAGGTCAGCTCAATTATAAAGTCAGTCAGCATAATTGGTCTAGCTACGACTGCGTAGTAAGCAGCCCACAGCAATACCTTCTTTTGCATCTTCATTACCAAAGCATGAAATATTATACAGATCGGAAATAGTATTAGAGAATTGCGTATGAAAGAAAGATTTTTTTTACAGTCCTTGTAGAACTCACGAATTTGAGAAAACTTGCTGATTATCGAAGGCATTTCATAATCTGTCTTCCCCCAGGAGGTTCCTCAGTTTGTCGATAGCGATGATGGAAACTTCAAACACCGCACACGTGATTGTTTGTCTAATCTTTTTGTCAACAAGTGTGTCAACAAGTGTGTCCAGACATCCAAATACAGGTAAACGGATATCTTTCCATTCATTCTCTTTCTTCAAAACACATTTTCAATTACGTCTTTTAAAATGTCAGACTTTGAATAATGTATCATCTGAATGTATTTTGAGATTTCCACCTTCTCTTAGAAAGTTTTAAAAAGGTTGAATTTTGAGGAAAAGGATAATCAATTGATAAGTCAAATGAAATCACTATAATCTTGCTTGAAATTGACAAATTTTATAATCACTACGCTATGATAATGATATAGTTCGAGTTAGTAAGATGCGATGCGCAAGTATTACAAGGTGGATTGAAGTATACGTTTTTATATGAGTACAAAATACCCTCATCTATAAAGTGTCTCACTCTTTGAATTGGTCTAAACATTTTATAACCTTTGACATAATTTTTTTCAATAATGATATTTATTTTCAGTAGGGCCTCAACTGGTTGTTAATTTTCAACCCTCTTTGAACTTAATGTTGGTGGAGATCATAGAAGTACGGGGAGGTGGGGCCGGGGCTGCAGCCCACGAATACTCAGGGAACCGTCATCTCATATTGATGAAACAAAGTCCCCAACTCAATATTAATCAAGTGTATTTTGAATACGCAATAATTGTTTGTTTTTACCATTATACTGTTTTTTATCACTCACTATAGGCTCGCATGAAACGAGGTGCTCGAACATCTAATCTAATTAATTTTGATGACGTAGTAACATTTTTATTTTACCATAATACAGAGATATTTTCGCTCGCTCACAAAAGTTAGAAACCAGCTAGTAAGTTGTTATTTGGGAAACGGCGTCATGCAGCCCCCTCTCCTTGCGAAAATGTGCCCATATACTCCTGTGGTCAAGATGTACAAAGGGTAAATCAATAAGTCCTGTCACAATGGACTGCCGCAGGTGTAATAGACAATAGTGACATTTCTTTATTATGTAATCCTTTCATTTGATATGTTAGCTCACCCATGTGTGAAGTTAAATTAGTATAACAAAGCCTGAATTGAATTTGGTAGGCTTATTTTTATTTATCTATGTTTTGGGCTGTGACATGGGTCCTACAAAAGAGCATACGCGTCGTTTCTATAAGTTGGGCATCCGAACAAGGTCCATCCATGAAGAGCTTGTGCAGGTTTATGGTGACAATGCACCTTCATATCGCACTGTTGCCAGATGGAATCAACACTTTGCTGATGACAGGACAGCAGTTGAAGATTACACAGGTTCTGGCAAACCAAGGTCTTCTGTGACCAGGGGCGGCCGAGCAACTTCCAAAGTGGGGGGGGGGGCACCAAGAAAAAAGGGCACCTACAACGGGAAATCTCAAGGCGAAAATATACCATTTTTTAGACATTGGTATATACCCCTACATTGTGATTACATTATCAGGGATGATTTCAATATTTGTTTCACTTTATACACCATACAAGATATTGCTTAAGCATCATGCTTTGCAGTTGGGCATGATGGTCTGACAATTTATTTGCGAGCGAGCGAAGCGAGCGAGGAAAAATGTTAAGATTTGTGAGGTCGCAGTGCGAAAAATTACATCTTATAAAGAGGAAAAACCCAATCCTGATGGGGTTATAAGCACATTCTCATAACAGAAGAATGAAAAGACCTTTGATAAATAACATGGGTATATCATTTATAGATGCGTGCGAGCGTAGCGAGCGAGTTCTGGGAAAATTGCTCTTAGTCGCTTGAAATTAGGGGGGCGTTTAATGATGAGAGGAAAAGGGGACACTTAACAAAAAAGAAAAGGAGCATGTGTCAAAGTACAAAGAGTATTAATATTATCAGAGGTGAAAATGGGGCACTTCTTACACCCTCAAAAAGGGGCATTCACCAGGGATGAAAAAGGTCAGTCATGAGAATAGGGAATGGGCATTTGCCGACGGAATAGGGGCCCCATCAGACCTTGATAGGGGCATTTATAAGAGGTGAAAAGGGGCATTTATGAAAAGGGAAAGGTCCGTTATTAGAAACGAAAAGGGGCACGTATCATTGGTAAAAGGGAAATTATCAGAGGTGAAAAGAGGCACTTATCGCACCTGAAAAGGGGCAATGACCAGATATAAAAAGGGCACTTATGTGAATGAAAAGGGGCACTTATAATAAAGGAAAATGTGCATTAGTTGAAAGAAAATGAAAAGAAAATTTATCGGAGGTGAAGGGGGCACTTATCTGAAGTGAAAAGGAGTAACTTCTCGTACCTGAAAAGGGTCATTTATCAGAGAAGAGGCACTTATGAGAAGGGGAAAGGGCTCTTTTTTAATGGGGCACTTATCATTAGGAAAAGGGGCACTTATTAGAAAGGAAAAGGGGCACATGTGAAAATATAAGGTGCGTTTATCCGAGTTAAAATGGGGGTAGTTATTAAAAGGGGAAGGGGCACTTCTTTCAAAGGAAAAGGGGCACTTGTCAAAGTAAAAGAGGCACTTCTCAGATTTGAATAGGGCAATTATCAGAGGTGAAGGGGGTACTTATCAAAAGTGAAAAGAGGCACTTCTCGTACCTGAAATAAGCACTTACTAGAGATTAAAAAGGGCACTTATGAGAATGGAAAATGGACACTATGTCTTATTGCAAAGGAAAATGGGAACTTGTCGAAGAAAAAAGGGCACGTGTCCAAATAAAAGGGGCACTTATCAGAGTTGAAAAGGGGAAGGGCACTTTTACAAATTAATAGGGCACTTGTCAAAGTGAAAGGGGCACTATTCCTATGTATAAAAATTAAAGGGGCACTTTCCTATGTAAAAGGGGCACTTTTCAGGTGCTTGAAAAGTGGGAGGGCACTGTGCCCCCTGCCCCGGGAGGGCCGCCTCTGTCTGTGACTGGGACCTCTGTCCAGCGTCATGAAGCCCTGAATTGAGGAAGGCAACGGTCCTAATATTTTTGCCGACTATGATAATTATTAAGGGTTCATCAAACTGGTAGTATTTACGTAGAAGGGTATTATACTGAATCGTGTCTATCAGCGCAGCTTTCACGAAACCGCCACAAGTACAAGTTTGAGTTGAGTTTGAGTTTATTGGTTTCACATTTCACATGCAGATACAATACAGATAACAAAATATACTTAAAAGACATATTGTTTCATAATAAAAATTATTATTGTAATTGACAAATTAATCAGACTACAAAGTTAAGTATCATCAAATTTGTTTGACAACTATTTCTATCATGTTAAAGGAACCCAGACATGAAAAGCACAAAACTGTGAAATGTGCAGGAACCTATAGAAAAGCATAGCTTGTAAAGAAAAGGTTCCTGGGAGACGTGGAAAATGACAAGGACAGAAAATGTTTACTTTCGAGAGACTTACATAATCAAATGTAAAAGGGCAGTAATTTGATAAATAATTTTTTACGAGTTCAATAAAGTAAAAATACAGAAAAAAAGAAAGAAAAAGAAATACACTAAAAGGAAGAGGAGTAACGAGCCAATAGATAGCAGAGTATCCACCTATTTCCACCACATGTTGGAAGTAGGTAGATACTATATATTTATAAACAATTTCTGTTAAATAAGTATAATAATCAGTATTAATAGCATAGGCAAGTTTGACACTTTTTTTTACTCTGATTGTACATGACAGTAGTTTTTAGTATGTTTTTTTTCTTTTTTTTTCTGTTCTTTTGATCTTGTTTCTTTTTTCCTGTATGTGTGTGTTTTAGCGTGCTTTCATATAAGGAATCCCTCCTTTCTGCCTATCCCAAATGTCTCATAAATTGCCATTGTTATTTGTTATCACTATCTTTTCTTTTTTTATCATTCCATTCTGTATTTGTATGTTTTAAATGTTTTTATGAAGAGTGTTGAATAAACTTTGAATTGAAATTGAATTGAACATGTTTCCATATATGCACTATAGTCAGGTGGCTTAGCGTCAAATTTATCGATTATCGTTACATGCCGGATAAAAGCACAATTTTTGGTACAGGGCTCCCTTAGGACCTACTAAACGATATTAGGCTAGGAGCCCCCGGCAAAAATTTCTATTTAAGGGTGGGGGCAGGGCGTCTTTGGAGCCCCAAATAATTTATAACATTGATTTGTTGTTGTACAAATGCCATTTTGGTACAGGGCTTCCTTAGGACCTACTGAACGATATTAGGGTAGGAGCCCCGGCAAAATATCATATAAGGGTAGGGCGGGGCGTGGCCTCGTAGCCCCAAATAATTTAGAAGGTAATATAACATTTATTTGTTGTTGTACAAATGTCATTTTGGTACAGGGCTTCCTTAGGACCTACTGAACGATATTAGTAGGAGCCCCGGCAAGAATATCATATAAGGGTGTGGGGGGGGCGTCGCTTCGTAGCCCCAAATAATTTAGAAGGTAATATAACATTTATTTGTTGTTGTACAAATGCCAGTTTTGGTACAGGGTTTCCTTAGGACCTACTGAACGATATTAGGGTAGGAGCCCCCGGCAAGAATATCATATAAGGCTGTGGGACAGGGGCGTCGACTCGTAGTCCACAAATAATTTGTACGGTAAAATAACATTGATTTGTTGTTGTACAAACAACATGGGGCCCCCAATCACACATATATGAATATGTATGCCGGGGGCTCCTACCCTACCATCATTCAGTAGGTCCAAATGAAGCCCTGTACCAAAAATGGTGTTTGTACAACAACAAATCGATGTTTTATTACCTTACAAATTATTTGTGGACTACGAGGCGACGCCCCTGTCCCACAGCCTTATATGATATTCTTGCCGGGGCTCCTACTCTAATATTGTTCAGTATGTCCTAAGGAAGCCCCGTACTAAAAATGGCATTTGTACAACAACAAATAAATGTTATATTACCTTCTAAATTATTTGGGGGCTACGAAGCGACGCCCCCGCCCCACACACTTAAATGATATTCTTGCCGGGGGCTCCTACCCTAATTTCGTTCAGTAGGTCCTAAGGAAGCCCTGTACCAAAAATGGCATTTGTACAACAACAAATAAATGTTATATTACCTTCTAAATCATTTGGGGGCTACGAGGCCACGCCCCCGCCCTACAACCTTATACGATATTTTTGCCGGGGTCTCCTACCCTGATATCGTTCAGTAGATCCTAAGGAAGCACTGTACCAAAAATGGCATTTGTACAACAACAAATCAATGTTATACAATTATTTGGGGGCTCCAAAAGACGCCCCCGCCCCCAAACCCTTAAATTGACATTTTTGCCGGGGGCTCCTAGCCTAATATCGTTTAGTAGGTCCTAAGGGAGCCCTGTACCAAAAATGGTGCTTTTATCCGGCAAGTAACGATAATTTCACTAAGCCACCTGACTACTACCTGAACGTTTATAAAACCGAACACTAGAAGTCATGACTTATTCATTTCTTTCCTGATAAAATTCACTTATGTCACAGAAGCAGAAGCACGCCTAGAATTCGCCGACATCCCATTGAAACGCGTGTATTTAATTTACCACGCGTTTCAAATGGGATGTCAGTAAACTTGTTCTGTAGTTATAACGGTTTCGTGAACTGAACAATGCCCTGGGTTAGAAATATTCTACAAGAAATAAACTAACCGATTTTTCAATAGAATCATTCTCTTTGTTCGCTTTGATCACGTAATCCATCAGGCTTGACGAATAACAACACTACCAAGGCACTGGTAAAGAAATTGACAGATGGGTATGGCGAAACCTCTGTTCGACCGGTTCATAACTACCGGCAGATAACGTATGTCTATCTACGAATGCTTCTATACGAACTCATTGCATTTGTGAGTAAACGTTGATTTTGCATTACTGAAAATTATACCATCCTATCTTGTCCCCACTTGATTGTTTTGTTCCCTCATAATTATTTCATTCAACTAAATTAAGACCAGTTCCTAATTATGTCTAGACACACGCTACACGCTCTTGTTCTGCTTCTCTCTCCTATGTAGTTTTTCATCGAGCCTTCACGCTTTTATACAGTATTTCACCGTTATTCTTAATTCTTCAGATGACATTTCTTTCATTTTCATTCCATCATATACTGTATCAACCCTCCTCCGTCTTAAAGATAAAACTGGACAGGATTTATTTTAGGGCTAAATTAATCACATATTGTTCTTCAAAAAAATAATTTTTGAATCTCTCAACGTGTTGCCAATTTAAAGGGCAAGTCCACTCCAAAAATAACTTACTTTCAATAAAATCAGAAAAATCAGACAAACCAATCAAAAAAAGTTTGAGCAAAATCGGATAACTTAAAAGAAAATTATGAATTTTTGAAAAAGTATGTAAAACTATGGAACAATGAGAATCACAACACAAATTGCCAAGATGGTTATCAGTTTGTGACGTCGTGTCCTCACAACTTATCAATTGCTCTATATAGTTTAATCCCATTAATTTCCCTTTTTAATCCCCAAAACCTGATTTCCCCATGCCTTTGCCCAGGTTATATGATTCGTATCATATTGCGTGCATGACATTTCGCAAAAACTTTTATGAATTTTGAAGAATTGATACTATTTTCTGAATATTGTATTTCATAATTATTGATTTTTAAATAAATAGTTTATCAAAATTCACATTTTTCATGATTTAACTGGACAAAAATTACTCGTTATTTGTGCATCCACACAAAAACATATTACTAACAATCTAACTTGGATGCTGGTGTGAAGAAATAAGTTTCTTAGGGTGAAAATAGGAAATTTATATTATCAATATAAAGAAAATAATTAGTGGATAGTGAGGACCATACGTCACAGACTCATGAGTGAGTTGCCAATTTGTGTAGCTAGTGATTTTCAAAGTTTTTCATGTCATTAAAAATTAATAACTTTCTTATTAGTTATCCGATTTTGCTCAAACTTTTTTTGATTGGTTTGTCTGATATTTCTGGTTCTATTGAAATTAAGTTATTTTTGGAGTGGACTTAGGCTTTAAGGATTTTTAAGCTTATTTTCTTTCTTTTTTTTAATTCCTAGCATTTAACACAATAAAGTCATGAAACAAAAATGGATTGAGATTTTTTTCCCATTTCTACTCATGCACCGGGTATATACTTTTAAGGCTCAGAATCACAAGTTATTGAGTCAAACCACAAAATGTGGAATGATTGTCGCGAAATGGTTAAGATTAAACTTTACAAAAAGGACTTTCAATTACATTTTGAATTGCCAAGCAACATATTATTATTTTACCTTCTAAGGCATAACAATATAGACAGTATCTCTTCAATCGTTTCTATAATATCGTTTGCATCATACTTTGATCAAGATATACTCTCAGTCTTCTTCAAACCTCCCTATATAAAGAAATGTAATGCGTTCATCTCGCATCGTAATGTTTACTACATCTATTCGTAATAAACAAATGGGACGAAATTCAGATTCTTCGAACGTTACAAGCCCTAATATGGCCCCCTCTAAATCATCAGTATTCTATATGTAAAAAAAAATACTAAAAATGTATCTCTTTACAGAATGAGAATAATCAGAAGATAACTCTACGATCTAACATGAGAATGGTAAGTACCTTTTAATAACCGTCTACCTAATTTCTTCCTTTCTTGGAATTTGCGTTATTTTTGCCTTGGCGGGCAGTCTTCCAAAAAACCAAGCCATAAAAATCGTCAGAAACACCTTCACTTCTTTAACATTTTATATCTCATACTTGTTGGCGTAATCAATAAGACATGCCAGAACGTCATTATTTTTAATGAATCTGTTTAGTTTAACTTAAGGCCACTTTTTTGTCCAATGCCTTCAAATGAGTGTAGTTGTTGCTTGTCATACAGTTTTAGGCTAAAGCTGTGATATCTATTCTAACAACCCGGTTTAAATAGTCTAATGAAATCCCTGAATTTGATATAAGTCTATCAAGACCAAATGAACACAATCAAAATAAAAAAGTGGTTTACTTAAGGATGGACTATAGTATAAGACGTTTTTAAATATAAGAGTAGGCCTATTATAAGAATATTGTATCATTTTCTTAAGATTTCCAGATTTTGTATGTAGAGTGGTTGTATGACGTGTTTTATAACGAGCCGAATCTGAAGAAGACAAAATTATGGGGGGAAAAAATGTATCATTTTTTCTTCAGACCTGGACGGATGAGTATCTACAGTGGGATCCAAAGGAATGGGATGACATCACTTCAGTAACCCTTCATATCAATACTATATGGAAACCAGACTTCGATTTGGAGCAGAAGTGAGTAAGAAGATGGAAATGAATTGAATTTGTCATATTTATCCCGAATTGGGTCAAATATGGGGATCAGAGGTGTAGCATGAGTGTGCGGGAAGGGTCACTCGTATTCTTCTTATCAGGTTCACCTTTCCTCTCTCTTTTATTTCTCTCTAGAATTTCTTTTTCTTTAGTTCTTCTTAGTGTTCGCAACTTAAAGATAAAGACCAGTTCTGGTCATGCGATTGCATTGTGAAAGAAACGTTGTGGAATTGATCAGAAAAGGTTGATCATCTAGCATATAAGTATTGGTGTGTATTGCAAGGTTCTGGAATCATCAAAATGATAAGAAATTTGGCCCAGTCTTGGTAAAGCTACAAGCACTGTACACAGAAAGATGTATATGGGACTACGCGACCACGTGCGCGATATCTATTTGGTCCCAATAGATATAATAATTTACCAAATATATCAATTAGTAGGCGGTTTCCCGACTTTCCCGGCAAAATTTGTATCCTCGCGTATTAGTCAAAACATATTCTTTCACATGATTGGTAATGAGAGCTTCCATTCATTTTTTTCAGAGAGGGTCGTTTCTAAAACTGGTCTTTACCTTTAACTAGAATTTTAAGAATCTGAAATTTGGGGGTATTATAACAAGAAAACTAAGAGGACGAAGTAAAATCGGGAGAAACGTTTCTTCAGAAAATGAAATTAGTTGATTTACGATTTGGTGGACAAATGTGGGGATTTCATATCGTACCTTTTTATAACATCCTTTCTCTCATAGTCAATCACTTTTGGATATTTCCCTAAATTCTATTTCATTTGTATTACCCCGGCTTTAGCACGGTTGTCATTGTACATACAATGCTCGAGCATGTTAAGGAATTAATTCCTGCCAAGTACCCATTTACCTTATTTCCAAATTAGATGTATTAGTGCTGCCCGGTACCTTTCCACTGGGCACTGGTAATAATCATGATAATGATTACCTGCCATTAGTGATTCTATCATTTGATTTATCACCTTGTTGTGATTATGCCTGCCTTCCCATTCATTTCTGTTGATGTTCCTGTATTAATTTATTTTTGTATTTATTTATTTATTTCGCATCTTCAGACAGAGTAACATGTTCAGCTACATAATCATTACAGAACATCGTTAAAAACATTAAAATAGGCTGGTTTACAACAGGGCTCTGTTTAAAAACAACATAAAAAGCCAATGAACAATATCATATATAGAAATGACAGGGGTAACTTTAATAGGCTAACACACACACACGCACACACTACCACCTGTTTACAGAATACAAATTACATTAAAATCAAGCATAAAATTAATTTGACATCACTGCTACCCCCCCCCCTCCATCTTCATAAAAAATGAAACTATTAATTGCCAGGTTTGATGAGATTTTTTTTAATGGCTAAGGAATGGGCAGATCGGCATTCATCAGACAAACAATTCCATTCATTTATACCAACATATACGAATGTCCTCTGATAATATTGAGTTTTACATTGAGGGGTACGCAATAATAATCTGTTGGTGCTTCGTGTTACACGTGTAGAAACATTATCATTAAGAACAAATTCACTGCATAACTGGGATGGTGGTATCCCACTTACACATTCATAAACCATGCATAGTATTGAGTAGGCAAGGCTAGTATTCGAAAAAATTGTTTCCGATGAAGTTTCCCATGTATATCCACTAACAATAATGCTGCTCGCGTGTGTAGCGTGTTTAATATTGTGTAGTTTGAACTGTTTGATTTAGATCTAGATGACCAGACAGTTGAACAATATAATGCATGGGGAGAACAAAACCCCAATTTAATCTCTCAAGTTGATCAACATTAAATATATACGTATTTCCTCTAATAAAGCCAAGTTTTTGTTTCATGACTTTTACAATAGAAGCAACATGAGATTTGAATGTCAGAGTATCATCAATCGTCGCAATACACATTACACATTCTAATAAAGTACCATTAATTATAACATATATGTGTTTATCCTGCAAGGTATTCAATCGTTGTCGAGAACCAAGAAGCATCACTCTTTTTTTTTAAATCCTTTAATACCAATCTATTCTTAGATGTCCACTTGTGAACTTCATTTATTGCAGAATTTAGTTGACTTTCTACCGATTCTAGAGTACTACCACTAACATACAGAGTTGCATCGTCAGCAAACATGGCAACTTTTCCTGACTTGATACTAGAAACTAAATCTTTAACATAGATTGTAAACAACAGCGGCCCTATAACCGAGCCTTGTAGTACCCCAGAGATAGTTGACCTTATATTAGATAATTTACCCCTTATTTCTGTCAATTGATCCCTAAAGCAAAAGTAAGATTTAACCCATGATAATTAATACCATCTAAACCATTAATATTTCATGCTTGATTATAATTCGGAACTTTGGGATTTATGAATGGTTATTTTCTCATTTTATCATGAAGTGTGGAGAGGGCCCATTTTATCATCTACGACACCTATGTGAGGGCTGATTATACTGGCACAGTGAACTGGATATTTCCCGTCATCACGACCAGTGCTTGTAAGATCAACATCGTATACTTTCCATACGACGTCCAGCAATGCAATGTAACCTTCTACCCGTGGACATTAGACAATACACAGGTAGATGGAATGAATGATACAGACATTCGGTAATTTAATCCGGGCTAGGTCAGAAATCACTATGGTAATTTCCTACACTAACAAATCCCTAAATTACACCCTGGTCCTAATTCTATTACTAACCCTTACCCTAACCTAAAACCGAATTGCAACCATAACCCTAACCATATACCTTTGACGAAATGAAGCCAAGGAGATACTACTAGTGTAGTATCTCCTTCATAAAACCCAGGACAATTGTCGGATCACACCTGAAACATAATTTCAGGTCATTCAGACTTATCACCAGTGCAGCGCGGGTCAGGTAATTGAAGGAGCATTGATATAAAGGGGGCATCGGCTTTTAAATGAGAAGAAGTGCGAAAAAACGAGGCCACCGTGGGGATTTTCACGGTCAACATGACATCGATAGACCAATGGGATCAAGAGTTTGTTGAAAAGCGACCCCAAAATTATAATCACATTCCGAGTTCGGCCATGGTGAATTTGACAAGGCATTTTATCGTAAGTTGCCTTTCCCGACCGTTAAATTGTAGTAAATAAGTACTTAGTATAAACCCGTTTCTTGAAATGCACCGATATAGGCCTATTTCACGTTATTATCATTGTGCCCGTACATTGCACACGGGGCGCCATTTTCTGACGTAAGACTAGCGCGCTCTTTGACGCACCATACGAGAATGAAATCGTACTATTCGTGCAAAATGAGTAGTCAACTATGGACAATAATATTGCGTTCAATAACTGGAGCAAGTACTGATTTTCTTCATCGGCTTGATTGGCGCAGGTAATAACGCAAGGCGAAATTACGCCTGTACAACAACCATAGGACATGCTCTAGCTAGCTATTCAAAGAATAATTATTAATCAATCCTCAAGTCTTCAAACATAATATTCTATTTTATGTTTGTATTTTTGTGTATGTCACAAGATGCGGCTTCTTGCAATGGACGACGATGATGCCCATCAACAGTTGTACGTGCGCAATGGTATATGGAACCTGACAAATTTTCAAGCCACAAACGAGAGTGTCCCCTACAAGTGTTGCCCATATCCATTCGATCATGTGATCTATACGCTGGACTTAGCCCGGGAGACAGCATTCTTCACCACGCAGATCGTGTTACCTTCCGTGTTCTTGACCGTTCTGATGTTGATCAGTTTCTGGCTCCATCCTGACTCGGGTGAGAAGATTAGTTTGACTGTCACCAATCTCCTGGCTCTAATCCTCTTCCAGCAGCTTGTAGCCCAGTTCATGCCACCGACTGGCGAGCCAAGGTCCATTGTTGGTGAGTGATAGCAGATACGGTTTACTTGGCAGATTCGTTATCTCTTACCTCCGTTTCTGATGTGGCAATAATGCACGGAATTAACATGAATGATATGTACTTTTTGTTTGGCTCTCATTATTCCACAGTGACGTGTTTCTTCATCCTGATTGCCCTGAGTGCTTGCTCTGTGATCTTAACCGTCATCGTCCTCCGTGTCTACCACAAGGACGTCGACTCGTTTCCGCCATCATGGGCCTTCATGCTTCTTCGCATCTTCATCAGTCGAAACGCAGAAATGAAAATGAGGTATGTTGAGCTTAAATCTCCCTTTTCGGCTCTCCCCAAATTTTACCCGTTCCCCTATTCTGGTTTCGATTCCTTCTATGATCAGAACATTGAACAATTACACGATCATCAATAAACAGCGCCAGAGGAGCTTGAAAAGTTGCCTAATAAACTTACCACTTAATATGTAATATTGTGTTTTTTTTGTGGGTGGAGTGTTCTTTTTATCTTTGTTGTGATATGTTATCAATGTATGTACAGAGTGAGTCAGAAAAAATGTCCCACTTTTTAAAAGTTGTATTGTTTGAAGTATGAATATTTAATCATGGGTTTATTATGTCTTGATAGAGTTATCGTCCCAGTACATTGAGGTACCATTTTCATTTGAATCTCTGTATGCATGACTGAACATCAGACAATCTTTACAAGACTGCCAGATCTCACTTGCGCCAAGTTGCTGGGTGAGGAATAAAATAATGTTTTGAACAAAGACAGCCAAACAGACCAAAACACACACACACACACACACACACGCACACGCACAAACACACATACACACGCACACGCGCACAAATGAGCGTTCCATTCCCGACAAGTCCCACCCAAACTGTTACTTTTTGTCGGGAATTCTTCTTCTCGTACGAAAAAGTTGAGTGGCCGCTGTCCTCTTGGTGCGTGTTGAGCTTCATGATGATGATGATGATGATGATAATGATGAAGATTAAGATGATGACAATGATGATGATGATGATGATATGATGGTGTACTGGTAGTGAATGTGTACTAAAGGGAAAGGTTGTCATGGAATTGCCACTTAAACATTCAGCGATCTTGATAAAAATCAATGCTTAATAAGAAAAGGGGAAATTATGAAACAATTGTTACCGTGTGTGTTGTGTGTGTGTGCGTGTGCGTGTGTGTACATGCGTTTGTGTGTGTAGGTGTGTGCGTATGTGTGTGCGTGCGAGCGCGCGTGTGTGTGTGTATGTTTTTGTCTGTCTGGCTGTCCTTGTTCAAAACACTATTTTATTCCTCACCCAGCAACTTGGCGCTAGTGAGATCTGGCGGTCTTGTAAAGATTGTCTGATGTTCAGTCATGCATGCAGAGATTCAAATGAAATGATACCTAAATGTACTGGGAGGATAACTCTATCAAGACATATCATGAAACGCATGATTTAATATTTATACTTCAAACAATACAACTTTTAAAAAGTGGGACATTTTTTCTGACTCACTCTGTAGAGAAAACTGATTGATTTCTGTGAAGGGAGTGTGGGGCAGGGTTGGAGGCGACCAAAAGCCGTCCCGCCAGACCTGCACCCCTATATTCTTGGAAGAAAGTCATATTATTCCTACCATATGGTCACCGAGAGAGCACAGAAGCTTTCGTCACCCTACAAGGTCCTCATTTTATTCCTGGGCATGGAGTGGCACATGTAGATTAATTTTTTCTAATGATTTAAAAAGATTATTTGTTTTTTCTTCAAATTCAGGGCTTTCTACGAAAAACGCTTCGCCAACGACGGGAATTCAAGACTGAAATGTACACGTGACGTCGAGTTGTCTACCTCCTACATCGAGACTAGGTTGCCATCATCGTGCCAGTCGGCTACCGAATCGACCTCATTGAAAGAAGGCAGTATCTACGGGAAGACAACCAAGATAACGGATAGCGAGGAAGAACTGAATTACAGTTTTATGTGGAAGCATCTTGCTCATGCGATTGACAGAGCCTTTGGTATTATTCTAAGTGTGTGCATGCTGGGTTGTATCATATACGCATTGGAAGCTTTCGCCAGCCGCCATTGATTCAAAATTCAGAATTCCCAAGTAGCAGAGTTACTCTACCTAACCACATTTTGGGGCAAGTTCTTAGAGCTACGAAAAAGTCCCCTGGGACTTATGCTCGTACAATCTTAGGACTTATCCAAATCGCTAATCATGCTAATAACAACTCATACGAACATTATGCATTCTGATAATTAATTTGTATTGATTTGTTCTTAAAGCTACGAAAAAGTCTCCTTGTGACTCATGCTTATACAATCTTGGGAATTATTCAAATCACTAATCATACTAATCATTACACATTCTGATATTGAATTTGTATTTAGTTTTCAAACAATTTTGTTTACATTGATAATTACAACTAGTCACTACCAACATCTTTGTTGTTAATGTAGCCGGACAGGCCTGACTACAACGAATTATGTCATGGCTACATTTTCCCCTAACTTCACAATCGGAATATGTCCATACTGTTTCATTCTGATCTACAAGACAGCTTAGTTGTGTATTCAAAGTCGTACCAGATACTCTGTTTCATGTTGCTGGTAATTCATATTATTGGCTGCTGCTAAGTGAGTGGGGTATAAAGTCTCTGTAATATTATTATCAGCTCTCGCATGGTGAAGGAAATATGATTTAAGAGTTTAATTAGCATTCTTGTACATTTTCACGTGAATAATAATAATGATGATAATGATAATAATAATAATAAAAATAATAATGATATCAGCAATAATAATGATAATAATAACATGAATAATAATAATAATAATAATGATATTAATTTTTTTTTTTAAATAATAATAATAATAACAATAATTATAAACGTGGTTGCTCGTAAAGCGCTCACGTCTGTCACATTGACACTCCTGTGGTGTTCCAGTATTATTACCCCCGTTTTTAGTACGGCTTTCATTATGGCGCTCTAGTTTTTTTCACAGAATTAATTCCTGGTAGGTACCCATCTACCTCACCTCGGTCGAGAGGGGGAAAATGTAGACTAATGTCTTGCCAAAGGATAAACCAAAGAATAAACCAAGAAGACAATTTTTGATAGTAAATTGGATAGCGTTTATTGATTAATAAAAAAAACGTAACGCCTTACCAGAATAAACGGCAAATGCACTGCATGTGAGGAACAATTACTACTATCGCACGACTAGCACGACTAGACAAACGGACAATAGCCGAATTCATGGTGAATCACAATCTGATAATCTTACAAACTAGATAACTAGATGTCTAGATAACTAGATGTCTAGATAACTAGATAACTACATTAACACTACAAGAACTTTATTACTCTTACAACTATAAAAAATGTAATATGATCGGCGAACCATTATCATTTACAAATGTTCAACGTGTTGTCTTTAGTGTGTTGTGTTAGGCACGGGCGTTATGTTGCATTAATTCTGTTTCACTAAAAAATATCGAACTTAAATGAATGTTACTAAGGCACATGTCAAAATAGATACAAACCATCCGAATTAGTTTTAGAATGGATTTCTAGATATAAACGGAGTTATACATCCAGATAAGAAAAAAAGATATACCGATGGCAGTGTCTTCTAGCCTATTGATAACATTGAGCTTACGACCACAAAAGGAACCATACATTATAATTGAAAATTGCATAAATAAAGACAAATATGCGCAAGTCCCGAATGTACGAAAGCGCTAAGGTTGTAATAACTTATTCCTTAAATTCTTTTAATGTAGACATACCTCATCTCGTCTACAATTGGACCTATTTCGTCTTTAACCAGCTATTCCAAAGACCCGTAGACAAGCTAGTAATTGCAGCTTATTCTTGTACCTAAGAACGGAAAAAGATTCCGTTGTCGACTATCCAAAAAGAAAATCTTCTTTATAGGTAATTATCATTCATTTGTTGCTATTGCTGTACATAATCGAACAATCAGTAAATATTTTCACATATCCTTTTACTTTTCGAAATGAAAACGATTGCCTAATGAAGTATACGATGCTAACACCAATTCAACGCCATCATCGTCTTTCGTTTCTTGTTTCAATCAATAGAAGAACAGACCACCAACACTATCGACACGATGCTACAAAAATGCCTCAAAAATCTACTACCACAAATTACCTTACTACACTCTGATAATGTTAAATCGTTTTATACCTGTCGCCAAGTCTCCACTGATAATTTGGAAACTTGAAGATGAGGCTGCAGTTTCAAATTCAAAGTAATTAAATGCTCTAAATGTTTAGAGTATCGACAAAAAAGATGGATCTTTGACTGATTGATACCAAATGAAAGTCAAGCGTTAGATTTTTGCTAAAAGCTATAAGCTAGAATCATAAATTGAATTACATTCAGAAAAAGTGTACATGGATCATTAACTATCAAAGCTAGCAAATCACAACTACGATACACTCTTGTAACTTACTATATATTTAGTTGTTATAATGTAGTCTTACATTAAAAAAGAAATTAAAACTAAAAAAAGAATAGCTATACAACCTATAACGGAGTTCTGTATTTACATTACCAGTTGTGTTTGCAGGCACACTAAACATGCTAAACAATGGGTCAACATCCTTCTCTTTGCGAGAAATGTAGCATAGTAAGGTGCATAGGGTGTGACGCTCTATACAAGGGGCCTCCAGTTAACGTTCTGTCCGAGGAACGGAGTGTACGTGTCCCCTTAAACTCGAGCCTGTATCGAGGACAGAGGGGAGTGGCGCGCTTACACACAATCAGTTTTGCATTTTTTTGTCTGCTCACCGCGGGACTCGAATCTACGCATAATTATGACGAAAGTCATGAAACTCAGATGACAATCAAATCCAGTCCACTACACCGCCTCCCTATTAATGAACTCATGAAAGTCAATATGCATACATGGATTAGGCTACATATAGACAATGACAAGCGAATAAGATATGTACAAAATGAGGTAAAACTTGCTGGGTTTACTTTGTTTGATCTTCTCAATTCCAGCCGGGTTTTGATTGATGCCGATGGTACAATAGTTACGTTGAAAGTTGCTTAGCAGCCACGGTTGATTACTAAGTAACCTTCACTGTAACATGGTGATGGCAGTAGAATTGCCATGTTTGCATAGACTCAGGCCAGGTTTCATACAACTTTATAGCAATAACAAGTTATACTGAAATTGTTGTATTTGATCGGCTGTCAGCAAATTTGTTATAGAATTGTGGCAGAGTTTTATGAAACAGAGGATGGTTTAGTAATGTATGTGTGTCGAAGGTAACGAGCATTTTTCTCATGTCAGCTTCCGCTGTTTTGAATTGACTGAACATTGATTTACGGGTTTTCGAGTTTGATATGATCCCTGTCTTTCTCTGCCGCTGATTGGCCGTAGGCGGGCACTCTCGACGTGGTCAACACCATCAATCGCTGTGTGAAGAAATCAAAGAAAGGTGTTACAGATGTTTATGTTTATGCTTATGTTACTACGCAGCTAACGCAAGTCGATTTTAAAGAGAAGGTTGAGTTCTGGGGAGAGGTGAAATATAATTTGTGAGTGTGTTCATTGTTATCATGCAAGTGTGGAAGAACATCAGAGAAGAAATGATCCCCGATAAGCATGGCTCTTCAAATGCCTTCATATTCTAATTATGACATGGAACAGCTTAAAAATGAGAACCACATTTTTATGCCACATGTTTGTGTAGTCCCATATACATCTTTCTATGTACAGTGCTTGTTAATTTTACCAAGACTTGTCCAAATTTATTATCAATTTTATGATTCCAGAACCTTGCAGTACACACCAATACTTATATGCTACGTACATGATCAACTTTTTCTGATCGATTCCACACCGTTTCTTTCACAATGCAATCGCATGACTAGAACTCAACTTTATCTTTAACAGTTCAATCCAGATTATTTAACTTCGAGTTTATCTCAAAATACCAAGCGACACTACAAATACTTAAATATACTAAAACGATCCTGATACAAATACATAAGATATTAAAGGAAAGGTGTGTTTTCGTTACACAGTACTTATCTTTGTTTGTTTGTTTCATTGGTTTTATTTCTGCGTTCAAAAAGATACAAATTCAAACTCAAATTACAAAAATTCAAACAATAACAAATACAATGAATAACATGTTTACAAAAGTAATTAAATAGAAGGTCATGTACAATTATATCATACAATAAACATGTACGAAGCATACACAAAAGATAACAAATACATAGTAAACATTTTTCAATAAATTAGAGAGGTAATTTAGAACGCAGGAGACCACCATCGTGAGCGGTTAGGCTGGAGATGGATGGTGGCCTCATAAAAAAAAAAATTGGCGACATAACTCTCTTGGGAAAACTGAGTGATCAAGTGGGTGCAGTGCAAGTGCAGGTGTGGGTGCAGAAAGCAGTTGCATGCTAAAGTATAAAATAAGTCACGGATTTATACTAATTTAAAGAGTGGGGAGCGTATGATTGTATTATTTGTCGCTTAAGTGTAGCTTTTAAGGAGTAGACAGTTGAACAGGACTTTATGTTGTCGGGAAAATTATTCCAAATGTCCGGACCAGAATGTCTAATAGATTTGTGATTTATTGATAATTTGGGATTTGTAAGGTGGAAGTTTCCAGATATGCGAGTAGGGTACGAATGAACAGAACTATTAAACCTAAACATGTTATCAAAGGATGGTGGAAGTTGATTATTAATGTACTTAAACATAATGACTGCTACTTGAATAGTGTTCAAATCGACAATTTTTAGTGTTTTAAGTTTGTAAAATAAAGGATCAGTGTGAGCTAAGAAATGCGAACCTGTACAAATACGTACGGCCTTCTTTAGCAGTGTAAAAATAGAATTAATTTTTGTCGAACCACAATTTGCCCATACAATATTACAATATGTTATATACGGGAGAACTAGCGTATTATAAAGTAGAAATAAGGTTGCATGGGGTAGAAGAAACTTTAGCTTGGAGATTATTCCAATACTTTTGGAAATGGACATTGTAACGTGGTGTAAATGCTCATTCCAAGTCAAAGTTTCATCTATAAGTACTCCCAAAAACTTGGACTTAGTTTTCTTCTCTAGCAGCATATCATCGATTTTAATATATATCGGTGTATCTGTATTATGAGAATGATGTTTAAAATACATGAAATGGGTCTTTTTGTATTAAGAGAAAGTTTATTGGAAATAAACCAGTTTGATACTTTGTTAATTTCATAATTCAAAATATTGTTTAAAGAATTGAGGTCTTTATGAGAATAAAATATATTTGTGTCATCGGCAAATAAGATAAAAGAAAGAAGGGGATGTATTGATAATATCATTTACATAAAGAAGAAATAATAGTGGACCTAAGATGGAGCCTTGAGGAACACCGCATTGAATCAAAAGAGGATCAGAATCATAACTATTGAATGTAACATATTGTTTTCTGTTTGTTAAATAATCTTTAAACCATAAGAGTGGCTGACCCCGAATTCCATAATGACTGAGTTTGGAGAGTAGAATAGTGTGATTGAGCGTATCGAATGCTTTACTCAAGTCACAGAATATACCTATAACATGTTCTTTGTTAGCTATGGCACTGTAATTTTGTCATAAATTTGAATTAATGCTAGGTCAGTTGAGTAATCTTTCCTGAAACCATATTGATTTGAATTGAGTATTTTGTGTTTAGTGATAAATTTATGTAGCCTATTATGAACGATTTTTTCTAAGACTTTGGATATACTTGGAAGTAGGGAAATTGGACGATAGTTACTAATTTCGTGGGGATCATTTTTTTAGAATGGGATTGACTTTAGCTATTTTTAATAGATCAGGGAAAACACCTTGTGATAACGAGTGATTAAATATGTGAGTTAGAGGCTTTGCAAGTGGGTAAATTATTTCTTTTAGGAGAGACATACTTATTTTATCGAAACCGTAAGATTTTGAGTTGTTAAGAGATTGGGTAATATTAATAATTTCGCTAGGATTTGTCGGGTTTAAAAAGAGAGACTCTTGGTTTTTATTGGAAAGAAAGTCTGTAAAGTGAGCGCGAGTTCTGTTAATTTTGCTGGCGAGTTCAGGGCCGATATTCGTAAAAAATGAATTAAATGAATTTGCATGAAGACTATGATCATGTATTTTAGTGCCATTTAATGTGATATTATCCGTGGGTGGGGGTCTGTTTTTTTCCATAACCTCTTTGATGATTTTCCAAGTTGCATTAGTGTTTGAACTGGCCTTTTTATTCTATTAGAAAAATGCAATCTACGGGATGTACGAATTAGTTTTGTTAATTTGTTGCGATAAATTTTATATGTGTTTAGGTTAGTGTCAGTTGGATTGCGTAAGTGTAATTTGTAGAGGCGATTGCGTGTTTGTATTGATTTCAATAAACCTTTCGTTATCCAAGGATTCCTGGGTTTATTTCGCTTATTTTTCATTTCGCCTAAAGGGATATTTTTTTCATAATAATATTGCAATTTGTTACTAAAATGTTTATATGCGATATTGACCTCATTTACATTATATACATCAGCCCATCCCTCTAAAAATAAATCCTGTTTCAGCAATTCTATATTACGTTTGGATTCTTTGCGATATATAAGCTCATCAAATGATTTAAGGCAACTTATTTTGCATTCACAAGTTAAAAACATGGGTAGGTGATCGGAAATTTCAGAACACAATATTCCACCAATGGTTATGTTATTATGTACGTTTGAAAAAATATTGTCAATCTGAGTTGATGAATGTGAATTTATTCTGGTGGGTTTATTAATAATCGAAAAAATCCGTATGAGTGCATCAACTGCATACAATTGGTTGAGTTACTGTTATCAGATGAGGGGAGAAGTTGATGTTAAAGTCACCAAGGATAAAAATATGTTTATTTTCATCCCCTATTTTATGAAGATAAAAATCCAGTTCGTCACAGAATAATTCACAATAGGAGTCAGGGGGTCTATAAATTAAACCTATAATGACATTTTTGACATTTGAGTTATTAATTTCAATAAATAATAATTCCGCTTGTGCTAGTTTAACATCGGAACGGATTTTGAAATTTAGGTTTTGTGCAATATAAAACGCAACACCGCCACCCCTTCTTCCTTTGCGATCTTCCCTAATCAACTTATAATTAGGCAAATTGAACAAATCTGGAGAATTCTGATGTAACCATGTCTCACTTATTCCAATGACGGAAAATGCAAAATTATTTAAAGAGTGTAAAAGATTTTCAACGTATTCGAAATTTTTGTTCAGACTTCTGGAGTTTATATGTAAAAGTGAAATATTGTCTGGATTGTAAGAAAATGTATTATTGAATTCTAGGGGTGTGTAATATTTGCTATCATTTATATCGTCGACAAGAATATCGGGAGTGTGCGCGTGTGAATCCATTTAACGATACGAATATGTAAAGTACCGGAAATTCGGAGGATGAACAACTGCATGTGTGATATCGGTGCATTTACTAGTGGGTGCTGGTGCGTTTGTGTGTGTACGAAGTGCAAGTGTGTGGGTAATTTCAATATAAAATACAAATGAAAATACAATAAGACCCATCTTGGTCACAGTTACAATAGTTGCTTAGGAGCAACAGAGCAGAGCCCGACCACCCGAGTAAAGGGTGTATTTTTGGCACACGAAAAACAGGGCAATATCTATAAAAAAAAATTAAAAATGAAATAAATCGGAGTACAATTATAAAATGGAAAAGAGGGTTTTGACATTACCGCTCATCAACACAAGTTCTATTAAAAAAAACAATGCACGATAAGAAATATCTTTTGAAGTACAATCGCCCTAGATTAAAAATATATAGGTTAATAGAGAACATTTCAACGGGTGACCCTTAAGAGAATTAAAAATCGTTTGAAATAAAACCGATAGATTATCGTTTGAGTTTATGTTTATTCTTATTTTTATTTCATTTTCAGGAACATAAAGGAGTATAAGAATAACAAGGGATACAAGAAAACCAAGTAAAACAATAAATACAATAACAAAATAAAGAAACCATCAACTAATGCCTACTAATGCCTTCGGATTACTCATTATTGTCACAATAAAAAGGGCAAAACAAGAAAGTTAGTAATTCATTCCCCTAAACTGAAACAAGAGGTTTTTTCAGGACATATCAAAGAATGTTTTGAGCCATAATAAAGATTACCTCTCTAAGAGATCCTTCACTTTCAAAGATGAGTTGATAGAAGATGAAGAGGGGAACGTTGATCACGGATGATACGATCATAATCATCCCTAGCATGTAACCCCACCAGGGGTATATGTATACATCCTCATACTTCAAAGGCTCGTAGGCAACCAGACCGAAGATAGAAATTATCTGGATGGCGAAATAAAGATACATACATATAATATGTATACATATACACTATTGGGACGAGAGGGTTCTTAATTATTTAATATTCACCCTCCTGCACCTCACAACTCACGGATACTCAAACAGCAAAAGTAGTATCGAAAAAACAACTAAGATTTACCCGTGACTATGGTGGGTAATTGAATCTCCCATTCACCAACTGAACGAATGCGCTTGCGCATACATTTACATAATCATGAATATATATGAGATTAACAATAAATAAGATTCGTAACAATACCTAGAGCAATAAGATTTTTGTTCTTCTTCAGATAGAATGGATGCCCCCAAAGAAAAGAAAATTAAGAATAGCAACGAATGCAAACAAACTAAAGCTTTGTATCATGTACTCATCAGAGTAAATCGTAAGAATGGACAAAAAGCCGAAATCGGACACTATAAGCAGAAACTAAGGGAATAGAGAGAGAGGGGGTGCGGGAGAGAGAGAGAGGGGGGATAGGGAGGGAGGTTGTTGAGGAGTGGAAGAATAAGAGGACGAGGAAACGGTAATATTGAAATAAGTTTGAAAATGCGCCATCCGCATCCGTAATCAAATAAATAATTCAACTCACAGCAGCGAAGAGAGGTGCAGCGAACATCCAAGAGAATAGCATGTATGATTTGATCCAACTTACACCAGTCATCTCTGTTATGTCACTCATAAAACGCCTACCACCTTAAAGAGGGATAGACAAACACGGACAATGACTGAAGCTGTTGCAATGCACAATACATTTTTTTGATTATTTAGAAAATGGTTATAAAATCAAAGAACTTTAAGGAAGGAAGGTAGGAAGAATTATTGCCAGTGTTGTCATATTCAATATTTTGCTACACAGGTAGAATTATTACCCCATTTTATCCAATGGTTGTGTTTACAAAGATACCATGTGACAGAAATGAAAATAAAACAACAACAGTCTAACTAACAGACTATCAAATTAACTAAACGAGAATTTGGAACATAGAAAGAAATGCGTTTGCATACCATAAACCCACCCGATGACACCATACTCCAACATAGCGACCCAGAGGAGAACGAAGCCACTAGCAGCATAGTAGTCAAAGAGTTGAAAGATGTACATACCACCCTGAACGAAGAGGATATAGTGAACTTTCTTTATTTGACAACTGAAAGATAAAACACTGGAAAGAAATCACATCTTTGCAAATAAAAGTGCTGTAAGGGTCAATAAATTCAAATAAAAATGTCAATAAATAAAAATACAATAAAGAGTTTTTTTGTTAATACTTACATTGGTTACCATGGGGATGCCCAGAACACAGAAAACAAAGCAGACGACAGCGCAGAAGATCTCTCGTCGTCGACCTCGTAGGAGGGTGTTAGGAAAAAGATCGACTATAGTGGTGATGAAACCCTCGACGCATACAAACTGTCAAAGAGAATAATGAATAGAAAATTAATTGATTTTATTCAGCAAACTTGTGATATATATGGTCCTATTAACAATAGCAAAAAAACAAAACAAAACAAAGTACAGCATACGCTTAAAAAAACAAAGTTGAATTATGATTTTTTTTAAATTAAAAAAAAAAAATTTTGTCCTGCTTTTCGATCATTATGTAAAATAAAATACCCGCTAAAGAAGAGCATTTATGGCTACATCTCTCATGTTTGTTGTTAACGTCTACTGAAATGCAAGTCATAGTCAAAGAACGTATAACACTATCGTTATCATAGTGTTAATATTCAGTGACAATTATGATGATGAAGATGGTGATGATATCGATTATGATGATAATGATGATGATGATAATGATGATGATGATGATAATGATAATGCAACGATGACGATGATGATATCAGTTATACAAAAGACTGATTAAACAATTATAAATCGTTATTTGTCTTCAACAAGAATCAGGAATCATATCGAAAATTGTGCGTGGTAGTCGTATTGAAGTTTTGTCCACATACATTGCCCTTTATATCTTTTCTATTCTTTTCTACTCGATTCCATTAAAAATGACGTCACTATACCTGACTATCAATTCCAAGAAGGAGTAGGGTTAGAAAGAAGAGGATAGCCCAGAGGGTTGAGAGGGGCATCTGGGCGATGGCCTCAGGGTATGCGATGAAACCAAGTCCAGGACCTGCAGAAATAATTGTACGAGATTTATTTTTAAAAATCGACTCAAGACGAAACTTCATGAGAAGGACCAAATAAAAGATAGCTAGAGCTAAAGGTAACACTGAAAGCATTCACTGGCTGCCACCATACAGCCACTACACCCCCCCCCCCCACAACGCCGCATGTCTATCCAACGTACTTGAACATCTTTGCCAGTCCGTTGAAACCGTTTAAGTAGCAGTAAGCGAATTCTTACCAAGTAATTATCTTGAAAATACTTTAAATTTGTGTTTTACCTGAACTTGTAACGTCTGCGACCGATTTTCCTTGTTTTCCAGCCATAAAACCCAACACAGCGAATGTAACGAAGCCAGAAAATAGACTGGTCGCGCAACCTATGGCAGCATATAACAGTGTGTCCCTTGGAAAATAAAAAGAGAGAAGATTTTTCAATTAACATATTGAAGCGTATAAAGATCATTGAACCATCTCCATGAAAAAATCACAGAAAGATCTGCCGTTCACATGATGATTGTTCACATTTCTCAAAACGCACGTAATGCGGAAAAACGAAATCAATTGTATGAAAAAGCGTTATCTTATAAACCGTTTTCATAGCATCTATGGCTAGCGAATTGGCAGGGGAAGGGGCTGTAATAAATCAGTGGTGTATCCAGCAAGATCCGATGTATCCGATGAAGAAAATACCTTTAAAAAAAATCTTGTACCGCGGCAGCCCAAATATTCCACCCCTCCTTGGTCTGGGGATAGTTCCACGACTTCTTGATACGTTTCTTTATACGCCACTTGTGATTCCGATAACAACCAACCTGAATGGCTATTGTCCAGATGGTTGTTATCTATAATTCTTGGCTTATCACACTGGACAACTATACCCACTGGATAACTACCCCTAGGACAACTACCCCCGGATATCTGGACAAGTACCCCTAAGACAATGGCCCTCGATCGGACAACTAGACCTCTGCATGTGTCAACAAGCCTTTATAATTGATCTCAAAATCGATCCGATTTCCTTATAAGTGCCTAACACGGATTTCGAATTTCATATACATTTAAAGACCCGGGGCCCTGTCTTACAAAGAGTTGCGATAGATCCAAATTTAATCCAAGGTTAATAGTTGCTGGGTCGTTGTCCTGATAGTCCTGCACAAACAATTATCTTCTACATGTAAATATTCATGTAGTTATTATTCTCATTGGGAAATTGTAAGGGGGTAAAATTAATACCCTCGCAGATAATAGATATCTAGAGAGTATTTACCCGGGCAGTGGCGGATCCAGGGGCCGGGGCCTGGGCCCCTCCCTAGAAAAAAACAGGTAAAAACACCCTTTTTGAAAAAAAAGAAGTTGGGCCCCCTCCCCTGGCGCCCAAGGGGGGGTGGCGGTGGAAAAAAATTACCCTTCCCGTAGGGAAAAAAAATTTGTGCTCACTACCCCTGGCGCCCAAGGGGGGGGGGTGGTGGTGGAAAAAAAAATTACCCTTCCCGGAGGGAGAAAATTTTTTCGGGTGCCAAAATTTTTTTTTGCTCACTACCCCCACTGAGCGAAAAATCGACCGGCACGATTTCCAAATTTTCACACGAAGTGGGCCCCTTTTTAGGCCCCCTCCCTTGCCGCCGGCTGGATCCGCCCCTGTACCCGGGGTAGCCATCCGTGAAAGAACTTATGTGGAGGTGTTGTAGTAAGGTTCATTCACTTGACTCTCAATCTAAGGGTTAAGGTTCGAATCCCTGCCGGGACTAACGTCCTTTTGGCGGCAAGACATTAATCCACATTTGCCACTCTCTATACCCAGGTATAAATGGGCACATGGCAATTGCTGGGCGCTCATAATAACAAAGTTGTAGCTGATGAGGCTTCCCTGGGTTATCAGAATTATGATTATCATTATTAGCTTATGATTCTTACCTTACAAAGTTGTGGTTTCTCAAATTGAAGCTCCCAAGAGCAACTAAAACCCCATGACCGAGGGAGTTGGAATAAAAGATTTGAGTACCCGCGTCGAGCCAGACCTAAAAGAGGAAAACAAAATATATTCAAATAATTTGAGAACGAAGTGAAAGGTTGATTACATCACAGACGAGAAAACTATGATAAAACAGTAATGATAATGACAATAATAATAATAATATATAATATTGATAATAATAATAATAATGATAATTTAAATTTACATAGCGCTCAATTTACATATTGCTTCTAAGCGCTCTACATAATCAACTTTCACGAACTAAATGAAGAAAACTTACATGATGAACACAGTATCATGAATACATAAACATAAAAATGTAAGACAAAAAATTGAACACAGACAAAACTTCAAATTGCAAACGAGATCATTACAGAAGAAATATTTTAGAATCTACTATGTAGGTCTTTTATTAGGATAAGTAATTCCTATCGTTTCATATCTATTTTCTCTGTGCCTATAGCTAACCATATACTTAATAGTCATGAAGGAGTAATTTAAATCTGACTCCCTTTCCCCTTTCGTTATATTCACCTGTACGAGGAGTCGCAGTTAATTTGGGTAGTGAGAAATAATCATTGTATTCTTGAGAAATTAAAGATGTCCGTTGCGAAATTTGGTATCGGATCATCAACAAAGGTTTTTTTGGGGGGAGTCTCTACGCCAAACGTCATCGAGTTAGATTTAAGCACATTTCAGAACATGTTTTGATTATGAGAGTATAGGTATTATTAAAGCTGAAAATATAATTTATATTCATAAATTATCATATTCTTTAGTCATCAGCAGATTACAGCCAACATTGTATTCAGGATCACATCATTGTCATTTTAATGTGCCTCGTAGCGTTCTTTTGTGTTTATTGTATGATGTCAGTTCAGGCTATTAAAATTTGCGATGCAGATAAGAAAATTGAAAACACACCGAATGTATATGTGGTGATAAGAGAAGTTAAAAAAACCCACACACACAAATGAATTGATTACGCTGGCTGGTTAGAAAATGCCCATGGAACTGGAAATCGGAAATGCAAAACCGTGCAATGCAAATGCGGAATTTTGTAAAGTAATATAATAACGGATAACTGCACATTCAGGTGTAATGTTTAATCAAAAATAAAATTACATCGCTGTATCAGTAAATGGTACATAGCTTCTGGATTTAATGATTAATATACTGTTCCTTCATTTTGCAAATTGACTAAATGTCTATGACAAAGAAAATCATAGAAATCTCGAAAATATCTAAAATGCACAACATTCTATTACAATATACTTCTCTCGAATGGAATTTCGCTGCGAGTACCAACAATTAATTTTTCAAATGTCGACACAATAGAGTAGCACAGTTTTGTAATTTGCGCATTATTAAAGGCACCAGTGTTCTAACAAAAGGTACAGACGCAGCAGATACGATCGCAAATACTCGAAAGTACTTGCGGCCGTGTTTGAGTAGAGTTACGCAATAAGAATCACTCTCGGCCTTTAAATGAAGTGTCAAATACAAGACAAACACGGTACTAGTAGCTAGAAAGAAAAATGATGATATAATATCAAATCGTTTGAACTTGTGCAAGACTTACCTGACTTTCCTGTAGCTTTGTGACGTTTGGTTTGAGATAAAAGATGACCCCCTCGGCTGCATTGGGTAAGGTCACAGCTCGTATAAGTAGGATGGTAAGTAAGATGTATGGTAAGGGAACTGTGAAGTATACTACCTGCAAGACATTATTCATGTTTTGTTGCGTCGTTTTTCAAGGTAAGACCTCAAAACAGAGTACGAAAACTAGGTTTTCTTAAAATACATTTTTTAAACGAGAAGGGTACTAATAGTAATCACTTTAACAATTTGATAGCAGATGGAGCAAATCCAAACTAATCTACTTTAAATTGATGACAAGTTGAATCAGTTGTGATTTGTGTATTTTACACTTTTCCTGACTCTATTGTATCCTAAAAATTATTTTATCATTATATCTTGTCATATTTTCGCGACTTTTTCTTTACTTAGTTAAGACCCTTATAAATTGTTTTAAAGCAATGAAGAATACATCACTCACTTTATCAAATTGGCTAAAAACATTTTTAGTAAGTGTGACATCATGTTCCCGATCTTTTCAGAATTGGAAGAGATTGAAATATTTCTTCTGTCCTCATGACATCACACAGCCACAACTGTCATCAGTTTTGGAGTAATCTATCATTTAATTTTTTGTACAAACCTTTCCTGACGTTTTGACCCCTTTACACACACACAGAAAGATGAGAATCCAAGTTAAGATGAGACAAAGAAGAAGCTGCCAGTTGACTGGTCCTACATCATCGATTCCATCTGACAAGTGAATCTGAAGAACCTTACGACTATCATCAACAGGAATAAATAAAACAAACATTGGAAAAAGCTATTAGGTTTGACAATGTAACAATGTTGTACAACACATGTTCGTGCGACAATTGCTACGCGGTCAATTTACAATGACCGAATTCCTAACTTCAACTTTAAACCAACACTACAAATAACCCTAACCCCAGCCATCTATATATTTTGGTATAACAAGGGGGGAGAGGAGATGAGACTGATTCCGCTACAGTTTATAGTTGTTTGGACACGCCACTACCCCTTTCATTTAATAATGCTCTGACGACGCCCCTTTAGACATAATTTTTATCAAAGTTCTTATTGAAATTCACGCTCTATCAATGTCTTGTAGATCTCAAAAGGTGTACAAAGACTAGTGCCGTACAAACTAAGTCATATAAGATTATAACAATGCAATTTTATTTCATGTTTTTAAAAATACCTTGTAGTTGGTCATATTTACTCTACTAATCGGTAAAAAGGTGAAAAGACCACTGTGAGGGCAAAGACTGACACTGTCTTCTTGAACTGCGTGAAGTGACATGTGTAATTTTATAACAGTGTCTTTTCATCGTTGTGCATGGTGTGAGACAATAAACAGATTTTGAAGGGATTTCTTCAAAGCTTTGCTAATCTCCTTGTTCAGAACATATATTTTTATGTCCCATGTATCTTTATACATGTACATGTAGAGGTATTCAAATCTTGTGCGGTCTCCATGTACTTGAGGGTAGGTGTATATATTTTCATCACAGGTAGGTGGGGCCTAAGCAAGGCTCCGTGTCAACCTACTTCCAAAATTCAACAGTCGCCGATGTGGTCTCGTTCCCGCACTCATCACTCGTATTCAACATCATATTCGTGGTCATCTCGTATGTCGTGCTATCATCACCCGACGTCGTGTTGATGTTCGTCACGGCGTTCGTAGCGAAGCAGCAAGGAGTGTTCCAGTGGTTGTCACAGGTCGAGTACGGAAGGACGCTTCTGAATGACCAGAATAGATAGTAGATGCCCCATGCCATGACCACCGCGTAGTACATGTCCAGTAGGGCCTGGATGACCAGGCCAGCAACACCGATTCCTGTATTTTATAGAAACGTGCACGTGTCCAGCATTAATTCATCAAACAAAAATAAAAATGACTTTAAAAGACATGGATAAGAAACGATGAATGGGAGAGAGAGTCATGTGAAATATGAATTAAGTGAAAGATCCACATTAAAAAATACATAAAGTAACGATTTATGAAAGCATATTTAAATAAATTAGCAGTTAAGTGAGAAGTGTAGAGAAGAGGGGAAAGAAGAGAGAGGGAAGATGAGAAGATTAAGAGAGGGAAGGATAAGAAAGAGAGAGAGAGTGTGTGTGTGTGCGTGTGTGTGTGTGTGTGTGTGTGTGTGTGGGGTGTATGGGGGGGGCTTACCTTTGAAGAGGGGTGAGATCATACCCCATGCTGTAACTGGCCCTTGTCCTGTAAACTGACCTAAACCAATCTCAATGATCAGGAGAGGAACACCCCCTAACAGCAGGCTCAGAAAGTAAGGCACCAAGAATGCACCTGTTATTTATATTTTTTCAAATGAAAAGAAAAGGGAGATCGATTTTAACAGACCGAATATTATTGAACTCTTGGAATCACAAACGCTTTACAAAAGATGAATGTAATAGCAGGATAATTAAACAAACAATATGGTTTAAATGTAGTGTGACCTTCCTAAAAATATACAAGATATAAAAAAACACATTTATTCTACTTGTGGACTTTTGCTATATAGTTTTATGAAACCTAGTGATATAAACAGGCCCGTCGCTTTTTTATTCGATTTATCAAATAATATGTAATCTGATGTATACTGACGATAACTTAGTGCTAAAACCCTGTTCAACAAGAACAGTTGAAAAGGGTCAGGCAAGAAAGGGATTCCACTTTGCCACACTCAATGGCAACTGGAGAAGAGTAAACAAAAACATCTCCTCCAACCAGTAGCGTGGCTACGGTGGGGAGGGGGCACGGGAGCACTTACCCTCCTCCAATCGAACGGGGGAGGGGGGAAGAGGTGAGAGTGAGAGGAGAGATGAAGGAAAGGAAAAAGAACGTGAGATAATATAAAGAGATGTGAATCAATTACTTGGGGACAACATGATAAATCTTGAATGAAATATGTTGTAAGAGGTGCATTAAACGATCATCGACATATACTTTGGGGTGATCCGATCTGCGTCCTTGATGTAGTGTACATGCAGCAGAGAAGAAAAAGAAATGGAGATAGGAGTGAAAGATAGAAGACATACGGGAAAAGAGAGACAGAGAGAGAATGTATGTGTGTCCATTTCACTTTAAAATGCAAACATTTCCAACTCTAAAGGGGCAAGGAGTATATCCCCCCGGCCTAGTCAATCTGCCTTTTCACAATTTGACCATCTAGTACAGCGTTTTTCAACCGGGGTGCCGCGAGGTTATTTCAGTTATATTAAAAATATATTTTGAAATAACGTCAACTTCATGAAAACAAAGTATCAGAAACCGCAAGATGCCAGAATATATTATTACTTTGGGTATTTAATGAGGAAATAACATTTACGAGAGAGTTTAGTATATTTTTCCTCACTCGCAAAATGTAGAAACAGGATAGTTTCAGGCAGCGAGGTCCAAGACTATCCCCATATGATATGACGACATGTGGACACCTTTTTTGCCCCTCGTTCGCTTCACCTCACACAATTGATCAATCAGCATGATTCCTGGCAACGAGATGACCAAATACGTGTATATAACTTTACATTTATCTCGTGTATATTGATAACTAAATCATATGGCCGTAATAAAAGTGTAATTGTTTTTGCTGGCTCGCAAAATTTGAGATCCGGATAGTATATTTTCGGGCAAGAAGCCCTCACGGCCTTACGAGAAAATGTGCCCGTATGTCTATGTAATACGAGGGATGGTAAACAAATCCTCTTTGATGAATTTTGGATTAAAGGGTGCCAATTAGGGTGCCGTGTCCAAAAAAAAAGGGTGAAAAATATTAATCTAGTAAACTAAAGTCTGGTGCTGCCCCCCATGACGTCACTGGATTACATGGTTCGCGGTTTTAGTCCCGCCGGGGCCACAAGTTTCCTTTAGCAAGACATTAATCTGCATTTGCCACTCTCCAACCAGGTGATGAAAATTGGTATCCGGTAGGAAGAAATTCCTCGAATGCCAGAGCCCCTTATATGGGCCGCTTGGCTAAAGCCCGGGTAATAATACTACTAAGTAGGCGCCTTGAGCATTTTTACTATTATTATTATTATTATTATTATCATTATTAATATTATTATTATTAATATTATGATTATTATTATTATTTATTAATATTATTATCATTATAATGTCAAATTGTCCATAACCTAATGTTCAGTTGAAAGATAAAATGGGGACCGGACTTTATCTAGAAATGTAGGGTCACCAATTTTTATGATGATTTCAACAAGTCATCTTCTAAATCGTCAGTCGTCTAAATTTCACCGTCCTCCTCTCCATACTAACCCATGACCTTCCGCAGAAATATCCGCTATCATCATTATTATTATTATTATTATTATTAGAAGTAGTAGTAGTCGTAGTAGTAGTAGTAGTAGTAGTAGTAGTAGTAGTAGTAGTAGTAGTAGGAGTAGTAGTAGTAGTAGTAGTAGTAGTAGTAGTAGTAGTAGTAGTAGTAGTAGTAGTAGTAGTAGTAGTAGTAGTAGTAGTAGTAGTAGTAGTAGTAGTAGTAGTAGTATCATCATTAATATTATTATTATCTTTATCATTGTTATTATTATTAATATTATTTTTAGTATCATTATTATTATAATCATTATTATTATAGAGTGAAGGAAATAATATTCCCCAAAACACTCGTCAATCCATCTCATATTTTGGGAACGGAAAACTATAAGAAATTGCATAGAAAGGATCATGAAAGGCAAAAGGCTCCATCGTTAAACGCTTTGAAGGAGTCCATAGAAGTTCAGCTTGCGGTAATTATGAGCTTAAATGAACTTTATAATGAGTCAATATATCATCAATCATTTATATGTATGTACTCAGAATATTCTCTATATAATTATTAAGGTGCCCAGTCTCTGCGACCGTGGTGTTCATACCCATTTATTTACTGAATCTGATTATGAATTCATATTATTTCTTGATAGAAATAAATAGTGCCTGGCAACGAGTGACATGAGTTAAAGGGACAGTGGAGTTCTTGTTTATAAGACCGCAAATGCCTTCAAAGTGCTTGGTTATTGCTCTTATTCTTATTTATGAGATTTCAAGTGCCCTTTTAGGACCTAAAATTGCTATGAAGGTAATTTTAGACCCCAAAATGTGTGAAATTTAGATTAAATCCAGCTCCACTTTAAAAAAAAATACGGTGACCGTATATTTAATAATTTAATGATAATAAAAATCCACGGGCCGGCTGGTTGTGCGTATTATAACCAACACGAAATATCCAACAAAAAGCCAACATTGGCATTGGCTGGAATAAAACGTATAAAGCGCTATCTCGTTTTTTTCAACGGCTGGTTCAAAATTATCGAATACTTTGTATTTTGGGGGCCCCGCAAATATTAGAAATGGTTATGGAAATTTATGGATATATCAGCCGTCTCTGACCCGATTTTGATCAAACAAAGATGATTTTGTCATTTAAATTGTATGCTCTTTCAAATTTGACACTCACTTTTCATTATCTCACAACAAATTATTTTGTGTAGCGCCCTCTATACCAAAACTCAACTATACCTTTAATTAATCAAAGAAGGTTATGTATAACAATTATAATATTGATCTCTTGCAATATCGCATATTACTTCTAGGCCTAATGAATAATAGTGACACGTAATTAGAAAAAGCGATGTAAACAACTGAGAGAGAGAGAGAGAGAGAGAGATAGAGGGGGATGCATTTTTTGAGGGGGCGTACGTTTTATTGAATCAAAACAAAATCTCAGTATTTACAAATAATTTGAGAGTCATCAAAAAATCAAGAGTAACACAATACATAAAATAAAACAAATAAATATCAGAACGTAAATCATAACATAGTAATAAAAGATAAATATAGGAGGAATGCAGGCAGCCAAAGAAGAAATTACATTTCAAATCTCCTTTACAGGACATTATTTTGATTCTTTAGTCTTAATTTGAATCAATAATCATAGTTAACAGAAAATTGACTCTGAGAATCATCGCCTTACCTCCTCCGTGCTTATAACAGAGATACGGGAACCTCCAAACATTTCCCAGCCCGATGGATGATCCGCAGAGTGCCAAGAAGAAATCGATCTTCTTGGTCCATTCCCCTCGCTTTTTAGTATCCACATCACTGTTTTCATCTCCCTTCTCCTCACCTTGGATGCTTTTAAAATCTCTGGCTTCAATCGGAGCTGCCATTTTGAAATGATTTCAAGAGGAGCTTACAGAAGTTATGAGAATAGCACGTTTTAGAGCAGTATCGTTGGACGAAATATATTCCCTTTCACTCCGCACTGTCCGAATGTGTGCCCGCCAGTACGTTGAAAAATATGAACGAAATATGATATCAATTCAATATGTTACGAATGTCCCTGAGGTGATGCACACGGCACTGACATGTACGGTGCATGGTAGTTAGACCAGGGCCCCGTCTTATAAAGAGTTGATATCAATCGCAGCTTATTTGCGATTGATATAAATCGCAACGATGTACGTAAGAGATAGGAGACTGCAAACTTGCGCTTGATTGGAGGACTTACCATTGATTTGGTTCAATCGTAACTCTTTATAAGATGGGGCCCAGAAATTTTCGCGTGCATGACATTTTTGCGAATTTTTACCCTCTCACTCTTAAACTTGAACTTGAACTTGAATTTGTTTATTATCCGATAATAAACACATTACAATAGGTATTATTTAATAGTTTTATACAATAACATAAAAGGATTTAAAAGAACAGAAGATAGTATAAATGCTAATCAAGCCTGTTACCTTTGAACATATACTAAACACCATTTGGGTAAATAGAAAAACAAAATAATTAACATGTTACTTGTAGTAAAACTAATGACAAACAAAACTATAAAATAATATAGCGTAAATATTCATAATTGAATGATACACGCCTAAAAACCAAAACAACAACAACATATAATACAGTTGTATAAATGGATGAAAAGGTCAAATATCAAATACCTAGCAGTTTATTATATTTTACTCATTTAATTAACTCTATAAGTGCTTTCCTGAAGCAAGATATGGTATAGTAAAATCAAAACAATTCTGAGTCCAGAAGTGATACCAATTTTCTTCCTAATACATTTGTTTACTTTACCAATATATTTTTTCCAGGTTACATGTTTTTGAAAACATGCAACATCAACTTTATTTATAATGTAATTTTGACATTGTCAGTATGCCTTTTACTTCACAGGATTTTCGAATTCCACTGATAAGCATATAGCATGTTTTGGATAGATTAATTGTGAAGTGTATTTGCCTTACACCAATTTGATATCTTGATCCCTTTGATACTCTAGAAGTATTCTTTGTTTCTGTATTTTCTGAATTTCACAAGTCTTTCATTCTCGTTTTCCAGCACTTACTTTTGACACACAAGATTTTCGATTTGAATAGCAATAACAAACGGCAGCTCGACTCTCCGCATGGCAGTATAAAATGACCTTTTTGACATGAACGAAACATCTGTGTTGTAGACATTGTACTCTATATCGTATTGCCTTCACCCCTAATAAACCATTTTACACGTACAAAATTATGTCGCCTCAAGTTGTCTTAAAAAGCGAAACAACCAAAAAATTGAATTAAACAAAAATGCTATTACTTCTTTGGCACCGTACTACCACGTAAAGCATGTGTGCTGGAGTTCGGAATAAGGTTAATAAAAAACTGCCCTTTGCACCATGCAACCTAGGCCTCAAAAAGTGTATAAACTTTTTTACCCGATTTAAAAAATATATATGTAGAAAGTGTATTGTTTCATTTTTCACATGTTTGGGATTCATTTTCTAATAACTAGTATTGTTTTTTTGTACGAGAATATTAGTTCATTTGTAATCTTTGTCATCATCCAACAATTGTTTAATTCTTCCTACAATTTTCAACATTTATTGATCAGGAAAAGTTGAGCATAATTGTAGAAAAATTATACTGAGAGGAATATATATCTGAAATAAGCATTCTTTTTTCTATTTTCTAAATCTAGTCCTACTCAAACACGTTTGACTGTTATGGAAATTCTTTTATTTATACCAACCCATCATCTTATTGTATATGACACACACAATAGAATTCTTTAATTCATATTTGTTGGTACGTGTAAGGCAAATTGGTGATAATCTCAGTGGGAGCATTAATTTTTTTTGGTTAATTGTTGAACGCTCTTGACTCTCAAAACATGCAGGGATGCATAGTTCACATTAAGGTCATCATACCACATGTGTTAAAACGATATCAATGGCTAGAGTTGCATACCGATGACCATGGGCATCAACAATAGTTAACTGGGAGCCTCCACTGCACACTATACACAGATATTTAATAACTTATCTGCATTCTATATCGACCTATGGTAACTTCAAATTTCTATTATAAAAAACCCATAATTATATCCAATTGCTTAGAAGCTAATAGACTGATTGTAAATTATAAGAAGAATTTATACTGTGTTCTCGAAACCCACATATTTCCCGCAATCCTCTAGGATTCTCTGTAAAAATGAAAGATATTGCTTTGAATTTTGTTAATTCCGTTACATTTCTAGGATTTATACTTGATGATAATCTGTCATTTAATGAACACCGCTTATTTATATGTAATAAGATATCTAAGAACATAGGCATATTATATCAATTACTTAGTACTCTTACAGAAAAACACCTCTTTATGTAATACAACTCTTTGGACTCCATGGAAGAACAGAGCCATTAGGTCAATGGCTCTGAAATGGACTATCCAACCGTTTTATCATTCTATCATTGTTATATAAGTCTTTGATATTGTTATATTGTGTTATTGTTTTTATGATGATTTTCGGAAATAAAACAAACAATACTACCTTTTATTTATTACTGCAACATTACACGGGCAAGTTGTGGCATTACATGGACCCTATACATAAATTGCAAAAAAGAAAAGCTTTACGCATATGTTTAAATTCCCCTTATTTAGTTCCGTCATGCCCAATGCCCATACACGATTAAATACATTGACAATGTTTAATATTCATAAAATCCAAATTGGGGTCCTGATGTTTTATGTGAAACATAAATTAGCATGTATCTATATAAACAAAAATCATTACAGTACAATAAAGATTATCATCAATATAATATCCGGTCTCACTCTAAATTCCATTATACTTTAGCACTCGGTCAGTCAACTCTTAATTCCTTTAAAGATGAACTAACCCCAACGGCCCAAAGAATAACTGTAGTTGTTCTGAGAGATTTATCGCATTCTTGCCCATCAATCTACAAGATTCCCCACCAAAGTGTATGAGAAAGGCATAAAGCAAGAACAAAGTACAGTTTCTCAGCAAGACATGGGCATCGCTATTTTCTTGATTGCATGACGTACTATGTGGAGTCGTTTATTAACTAAATGTATTCAAATTTATGGATGCTTCCTTCCCATGCAGGTGTTTGTGGTGTTGAAGCATTTCACTCACCTGCTATTATCCTTTGTACTCCAATTGCCAGAACGCAAATTGCATAAATAAGTTGGTGCTGTTCTGGGGTGAAGGTTTCGCATAAATGAAAAATATTTTTCAACCGCTACATTTGAGTATTTTTAAATAAATGAGTTACAAATGTTACCCTATTATATATTTTTCACCAAATGTTATATTTACCTTCTCGGCTATGATTTTCCCTCACTGAAAAGTAAAGGTTTTGTTACTGAATTGAAAAGTCTTTCCAATTAAAGTGTGATGCATAATACATGTACAACTCCGCCTGGTACGTCACATTTTCAAGAAAATGGCTGCGCTCATGTCATGCTATAAGGCATTATACTGCATCATGCCAAGAAATCTTCATTTATATATCTCCTGTACACCTTCGTAAGATTTATTGTACATCAAAAGGCAGGAATTCATCTCTTTTTTCAGAATACCTACACTTATTCTTTGGGGTTAGTTCTCCTTTAAATGTGTTGCTCCTTGTATATGGAATAATCTCACTTCTGATATAAGTTCTTGCTCAAATGTTACTTCATTTAAAACTAAACTCAAACGTTCAATAATAACTAGTTATGCCATATAAACATGTACATTCCTCTTGCACTTAATCCCCATCTCTCTCTCTCTCTCTCACACACACAACGCACACGCACACCCACACACACACACACGACCACACACACCTCCAGGTCCATCCTAAACATACCCAACAAACGAATACAAAAATATATATCTAGAATAATGGAATGCTGATTAAAATTTTATTCGGGTCAGGTTTATTGATCTTAGTTCTTTTTGATGATGAAATTTCACATGCGACCGATTATCACAAAGTTAAGGTACCTGCTAAAGCCAAATATATACATTTACAGCTATTATGATCCTCTAATTTCTGTCTTCTGGAACTTCTGGAATTCAAAAAGTTATTAATGTTGAAAACATGTTTTGAGTAAAATCTCAATTCAGAACTGTTTAACAACATCTTTTCATTAAATTATGCTGGAATATTATGTATTAAGGGAAAATTAGATAAACCGAATATATCAAGTAGATGAATATGTTCTAGAATACAGGAATCAAGAAAATATTGAAGATTCAAGTTAAATTAATCAGCCTGTAGATAGAGCTGTGGTAAAACAAAATCTAAATCCAAGATATTTATATACAATTTTCACGAGAATATTGTAGACTTGGCTTTAAAGTACCTTCAGTTCTGTATAATCTACTAAAATAACCATACGGCAGATGATAAAAATACATATTTTCGTTTCAGCATTTCATGCATTTCAAATAAGATGACAATGATAAAGTGGGAGGAGCTTCCACAAAAGTTAACTTGTATCATTGACCTCTTGAATTGTATGAACTTTGTCCGATTGCAAACAGACTGATCTACAAAATAATATCAGAATCAGTTTGCAATGTCCGTGAGAGAGAGAGGGGGAGAGAGAGAGAGACAGACAGACAGACAGAGAGAAAGATAGAAAGAAAGAGAGAGAGGGGTGTAAAGGACAAGCTGAAACAGCGAATACAATGATAAAGACTACACTGTGATGAATAAGGAAAGGTAAGATTATCAGAAAATGGGGGGGGAGAGGGGGTGGAAGAAGTAGAAACAAACATCCATCTATTCAATTGCTATTCTCTATAACATCAGTGCCAGTGTTTTGTGAGAACAAAAAATAATGTCGATTACAAAAAATTCATACATATATATATATCCATCTTGAAATTCAATCCATTAATTATTTTGATAACATACACGGTACAAAAATCTAGCTTATTTATAGCACTTTATAGTAGGCCTAATAGACAATACTGTATATTATTGACGTTAGCTAGTGGAGACCATTGTGAGACTATGGTTGCGATCTCAGATGAGATAAATTTGACCGATACATTCATGGCGCCTTCTCATCCATTGCTCCTTGTTTGTAGAACTCAATTCATTCCTGTCTGCGTGAGATTGGCAGTCTAGAACACTTCAAATCATGCCTCAAAACGGGCCTGTGTGATCAAATATGAAAATAGTGATTGGAGAAGCTTGCGCCTTTCAATGGTTTTTTTTTTTAAACAGAAATATGGCGCCAAATAAATGCTTTGAATCATCATCATCATCATGGTACAGAAAATAGTTCACCTTAAACAAGATACTTGTGAAACTAGCTCAACTTCGGTAGCTGTATTTCTAAGAAATGTACTTAATAAATGGGGCACGTAGGAGAAGGAACTCAGAAGGCTCTGCAACTCTACAATGTATTGTTAGTACTATTTCCAAACGAGATGATGTCCAATATTGACGCCATACGCCTTTGGGCACTTCACTCATTTGAGCACCGCCATGATAAATACGTTGCTCCGGATAAACAAATTCATTTAACATGTTAAACGTTATATTTTCAACAAAGCAAAGTATTTGATATTGTTGATCATTCATTCAATAATTGTCATGTTAAGTAATTAATTTTAAGTTAGAACATAGACATAGTAATGCAAAAATGATATAGGCTTCATTATCACCTACAATATATTCACTATAAAAAATGCAACTTTTAATACAGGTTGCCCGCATTAATTGTCTAAGACATTCATCGGTACGTTGATTGATTAATATTTATTGATATTCATTGCTTAGTTTAATCGAGATATCGATCTAATTTCAAAGAGTTCAAGTCGGTGAAGATCAAACTCTAACGGGATAGAAAAGATTACAAAAATACAAGATAGTACAAATCAATATACCTGATATTAGATTTTCATATGACGTGATTATTTATGTACTTCAGTATGAATCACACAAGAAAACACTGCATCATGCGGGAGATTATCTTTCTAGAAAGAATCACCACATAATTATGATCATAAATACAAGCCCGTCGCTAGAGGGAGTTTGACACTCTCGGTCATAGCGTACTGAGAGAGATATTTGTGACACGCGAGATCCAATAGTTCACTCCCATAAATAATTGTATTACATGTGGGAGGAACTATTTGGAACTAATACCGTGTTTACACAGTGACTCGGTTCGCGGTTGAATCTCAAGCAGGGTTGAACCCTACGAAGAGGGCAACTGAGATCGTGTTTATACGGAAACAAAAAAGGCGAGTTCAACATGGCCCGCGGATCACAATGACGTCACAATGCGGGGAATTTGCCACTCAAATATTCAGCATCAGCAGAGAAGGTACGCGCTAGCTGGGTTCGACAGGGCTCGCGGTATTTGGTCGCGAACGAATACCTTTGATCGCGTACGTGTACGCATGTCACAACTATCTCTCTCAATACGATATGCCCTCAGTTAATAATTTTCTTTCGGCAAAGAGCTCATTACCATTTTACGCTTGTTTGAAACCTTAGAATACAGACGGCAAATTTGAAATTAATGACGACCGCTTTGACACCTGTATGCAAATTTGAAAATACGACTTTAAAACAAAAAACAAAAAAGTTCTTGATGCTATTAAATATATTACTCATTGCGGATGTAGTATCGAAAATAATATCACTAGTGATATTCGTTTGTCTCGCGATGTGGTCAATAAGGGATCTAAAAGATCACGACGTTTCGTGCGCCGCTGCAACACTTCGTCAGGTGATAAAAACTAATGTAAGCAAGCGTGTTTTATACTCTACGGGAGGACCGGCGCGGCGGTCAATAATTCGATCGATAATTGGAACAATAACGCAAAAGTTCTTTTTCGAAATTGTCAGCTGACTTTTCGGTGAATTTGGCCCAGAATCTCTCCCCATCCCACCCTCCTTAAAAATAATCTAGAGACGCCCATGCATAACTATTTATCACTCATTGCTGTAGGACCTTAAACGATAATATCAAGCCTGGATCAACTTCATCGTACTCAGTCGCATAACCGATCTCCTCGTGTGATATCTTCTCGAGTACTCCATCTTTGGTCAGACTGGCAAAGGATGATTTCAGCTTTACGCCTGCCATCTCCTCATCAAAGACGTCTTTCCTCGTGGTGATGAGGCTAAGTCCTCCTGAGAAGAGTGATTCAACAGTGATTATCATAATTGCGATAATAGATAAAAATGCGTAGCAAAAATAAACGACAATATAATTTTGTTTCGTTTGAGAGAGGCTATGCAAATATGCTAATGTTTTGTATACGTATACGTTACATATTACGCCAATGGAAATAAACTAATACTCCTCTGATACAAGTCATTTACACAGCATCAAAAGATTTATGGATCGGTGTCAGACCATTGGTTAAGAAAGGAGATTGAAACTGTTACGGGGGGTTGGATTCATGTTTTAATCTCTTTAACTCGTTTGATGAGTAAGGGGGGGGGACGAAATAAACATTAACATAAAACAGCCTGCCACTTCAATTAGGCATTGTACATAATGCAATGTTGGTATAATTTAATGGCCTCATTGACCATGTTAATGAAATACAGTCTGGAGAAAGACTATACGGTGGTTTCACGACTGTAACTGCTGTAACTTGAGATCGTCAATCTTGAGTTGCTATTTGTACATGTTCTTTTGGAAAGGCAAACTTGATATAATTATGTAAATTATGATTCCCTACAAGTGAAGCACGTATTATTTTAAAACTATAGCACTTAACGTTACGTAAAATATACTTTGAATGGTTTAATGTCGATTGTCGAATGATGTTGATTGAAAAGTGTTTTTTACCAGGTTTGAGAAGACGAATAATCTCTGGGAGACAGGCGTGAGTGAGATGAGATGGTACGAAAACACCAACGCTTATTATCACGTCAAAATAACCTGGAAATAACAAACGGTATGTCATACCGAGTTAAGATAGGTGTGAGAAGAAGAAGAAGAAGAAGAAGAAGAAGAAGAAGAAGAAGAAGAAGAAGAAGAAGAAGAAGAAAAAGAAGAAGAAGAAGAAGAAGAAGAAGAAGAAGAAGGGGAAAAAGGGAAAGAAGAAAAAAAGAAGGGAAAAAAGAAGAAGAAAAAGAAAATGAAGAAGAATGAATGGTGTCTGAGAGTAAATACATGCATTGGAGAGAAAAAGCGAGAGGGAAAATGTAGAGAGAAATGGAGAGAGAGATTTTTTAAAAGAAGAGGGTAATAGAGAGAGAGAGAGAGAGAGGGGGTGAGAGGGGGAGAACAAAATAAGCAGAAAGGCATTGACAAAGAAATAGACTAATAAGAGGATGAGAGAAACGGCGATAGATAAAAACGGGGAGGGGGCTGAGATCAGTGATATACGTTAGATGGTAGAGTGAGAGATGGATAGACGAGAAGCTTTTATTAGCGTGAGGAAAATAATTAATGTACACATTCAGTTATACATCACTTTGTTAGCCAGTTCTCAAAATGACATATTTCCTCGTATATATAAGTTCATATAACATTTTAAATTTAAAAATTCCCTTAACCTACTATTTAAAGTACATTTCCTGGGTCTTAAAAATATCGAATGAATGTCTTTTTCAGAGTAATTATAGATCCTCTCTCAATGTTTAACTGCATATGACTTTTCTATTTTTATAGTCAACTGCCTCATTGTCACGATCATTGATTTGTAGAATATCGATCGCGCAAACCATGCCCATTGTGTTATAATCATTGTAATTGTCATTTTACTTGATTCAACCCATCAAAGCCAAATTCTGTATTTTGTGCCATCACTCATGAAGTTTGATTCAGAGTCCTAAAACATACACAGTGCTTGAAAGAGCAGAACTTTTACATAACTCGAACCCACGTTTATTCCTTTCTCTTTCCATATGCCGTTTCACGTTATCAATTGCTACGTTGTCAACAAAATCATTGACAACATTCAAATCATCATTTTCTCATAGAAAACGGGAATATTTGTATCTTTCCATACAATTCATGTCAACTTCTTTAAGACACATAGTGATTTTGTTGAGAAAGTCATTGGAAGAAGAAACGAGGAACATTTTAGATTTGTATATATACACCCTTGTCCTCAGTGGCGTACCGTAGGTTAAGCTTGTGTTATCATGGGGGCGGGGGAGGCGCATCTGTAATGTTAGGGGTGGAAATGAGAGAGAAAGGCCATAGAGTTAGGGGGTGGTGGGAGGGCGTCATATCTTCTTTTCACGTTAATTTCCCGCTCTTTTTCTCTCATTTTTGCTCTATTCGATCAGGGGGGAGATTTGCCCCTTGAACCTAGTGGCTACGCCACGTACCTCATCGAATCGTTCAGCAACATCATCGTATATATCTTCGAGTGCGTCAGTATTGCTTGCTTCGTGGAATGCTCGTGTTCGTACATGCGCCCATTTCACCACGTCTGGTGGGATTTCTTTCTCTAACTTGATATCGTTCTCGTTGTCATTCACATTCATAATTATTGCGGCTTGTTTGATGCTTATCTATGGTAAATGAACAATGAAATAAACAAAAAAATGTAACTGTTAACAGTATTGTTGGAGTATTATTACCATATTTGTTGATTTTTGCTGTCGTTGCAACTAATTAATAACAATATTATTATTGTTATCATTATTATTATTATTATTATTGTTGTTGTTATTATTATTATCATTATCATTACCCTTATCATCACCATCACCATCAGTGACATTAACAACGATCATAGTACAATGAAATTGCACGTAGTAAGTCTATGTATTGCTCACATTGTATGTGCACCCTATCCGTTTAAAAAAAACTTTGCTGAAATTGCTCGTAAATTTTAAATTGTTCAATAATAGCTGTCCATAAACCCGTTACTACATGAAATTGGACTTTAATTTGACCCAATTCACACGTGGTGCGCATGTAACGAATATAAATATATGGGTTGTTGTTTATATTATATTATACGAGATAGTCCTATATTAGAAGGTGGGCTTCTGTGTTCATAGGATTTGATTATAGTATACCCGTAGCATAATAAAGATTATATTGTATTGATCTAACGTAAAATTATATTTCATCAAGATGATTGTTACACCTTGAATCATAATGCGTACGCAGCAAGTGAATAATATAATCCCATCCTAACTATTCTAACTTACAAGAGAGATAAAATGCCTGAAAAATGAGCAGTTTCACCACATTCCGAAAATAGTCTTTGCCGATATTGTTGTCATCTTACTATCATTATAACTATGCATTTTACCATGCTTACTATGTCGTTGTGTGCTTATTATTATTATTTTAATGTATTTTTAGACCTATTCACAAAACGGTACCTTTTCTCAAAATGAGAACCTACATATTTTTTGAATACTGTTTGTTCTTCCTAGCAACAATTAATGTATGTAATTCGCTTTCTGACTATTTAAAAGACAATTATTCGTAACAGGTGGATGAAATAATTTGTAACGTGGTACTTAAAAAGAGGATTTTTTGAAATACTTTTACCAAGTGTTGAATTGGTAGGTACATGTAGGAGGTAGGAGGGAATTCCTTAATAGCTTTGAGCACCGAAATATGTGGCCTAGCTGGAGTATATAGGGGTAATATTGAAGTGCCTTGGGTGGTGGATCCATAATGAGTGCTATAAAAATGTCCATCTAAAGCCCCCATCACACCAAACTAGTTCTCACTACGTTCTGGAACCGTCCTAGAAAATCGTAAAACGGGTTGTGGTCGTTCAAAACAGTCCCCAATACGTCCATATCGTCTACCCCGTCCACAGTCAGTACTGCTCATATCAAGTTCAGATCGGGTAAATTTGCCATTTCCAAGCAGTCCAAGCCCGTCCGTAGTCAGTTTAAACCTAGTTCTACCTCGTTCCTAATACGTCCAAACCAGGGGTGTCGATTTGTATCCGTGGTTACGTTGGGGGTGGGGGATGATAGGTGCAAAATATTTTCGGCAATGGATCAAAGCAACCAAGAGGTAGAAGCGTGTGGCAGGTTGCACCCCCTCTCTTCGAAGTTATTAACTTTTTCAAGTCACCCTCAATAAAGATAACATTTCAGAGAATATAAGAGTGGTAATAAAATTAATAACATGCTAAATATTAGTCCTGACTCTTGCCTGCAGTGTAGGCCTACCAGATTGATATCATCTATTTTTAAACGAAATTTAGACATTACAACAACAAAAATCCAATGGTGAGGGATATCAACTTGTGAAAGTATTATGTTACCAGTGGGCAAATGCATAATAAGCAACCAGGCTCAACCCCTCATTTCATCAAGCCACTCTCCCCCGCCATCGCAGAAAATGAATTTAATAACACCTATGCTCACCAGAGCCCCCCCCCCTAATTAGAAAGAATAGAAAGCATAAACTATACAATTCTTAGTGCATTACGGCTTCAGTTCACATACTAATAAAATATGGATGCTATACCTACTACTCCTGCTATCGAATTGCTTTTTTCACTTGTCATTTTATACGAGAATTCTATACGACTGAAATCCACATGTTAGCCTACACCTGTACATTAGTTTATTCGTCACCATCCGCAACCCGTATCTGTTGACATAAACGCATATGATTCTAACACATTTCATTTTTTTTAAAGCAATGAATTACATGTCAAAAGATCAGTAGACAGTCAACAACAACAAAATAATAACCCTGAAAGACGATTTAGTGGGTTGTCCCGTCACACGAGAACTAAGTAATCGGTGAATATTTGGTTACTAACGCCATCTAGTGCTCCAGTGCATGACATAAAAAAGACACGGGCATCCTTTCACGATCCCGTCCTAAGTGCAAATTCACCGACATCCAATTAAAAAACGCGTTAAATTAAATTCGCATGTTTCAATGGGTTGTCGGCGAACTTGCACTTGTGACCGTCTCGTGAAACGCTACCCTGCCTTCCAAAGTTCCCCGGAATGATAACAGTGTTGATCATTAATTTTGTATCATTGTCTCGATATTAGTCACGTGACGTCATGGGTTTAAAATATGGCATTGAAACCATGAAGAGGAAGTAGGGGCTCAGGGAGAATAGATCAATATTTCATTTAATTTCCTCATGGGCCTCATTAGCACGCCCTTATCTTTACAGTCTTACGTCAGGCAAAGACGCCTCGTGTTCCAAAATGCATCAGATTCTGCTACGATAGAAGGAACTATCGCCTAGAGGCCATCACTCGTACCAAACACACTCATGAAAAAACAACCGTGAAACAAAACAAAACAAAACAAGACCACTATTTGTTTTTGTTCCAGTTATTCATTAACTTGCTTAACGGATTATCTCGTTCATCCCCTTGAAAAGTAGACATAATGTCCTTGCTTATTAGGTCTGCAGATTAAGCAATGTAGCTCAATAATGAGAGCCTTCTGACAGTATAACGCCTCATAGAACCAACGCAAGTGCAACACGTTGTTGATGATGGAACTGTGGAGTATTCTTCATTTGTAACAAAAGAGTAAGTTCTGCAATGTGGTCTTTTCTATTTGTGAAAATCTGTAGATTAATGTTCTATGACATAAATTAAACTTAATTAAACTAAGTGATATGAATTAAACACAAGGCACAAGGCAAAAGTGTATTTGACGGTTTTTTCATATTATCTTTACGTAATCTACATGCATATATTTTCTAGGAATTGTGTTCAGTATTGTATGAACGATCTAATCTTCTCGTTAAGATTTCTTATAAAAATGACCCAAAATGGACAAAACATTACCCACTTTGTGCACAGCATCACTTATAGATTATAGGGTACAGAAAGATGGGCACGTTTTGTTTACGTCTGCAAAGATCTTTAGGTGTGTATTGGCCCAAATGATAAGATTGATTAAATATTATCAGGGCATCATGGAATCCACTTGTGATTAATATCCGTTGGATGTCGTTCCGACCAGTAATGCGACTAATGCATATACGTTGTGAACAATATCGTTAATACAATACGAAAACCATTGTCAAGAACATTAGGTCTATTACTGGGAGAGGAAAAAAAACCGTAGTCTAAACCATCCCTTGAAGGATGAAGAGATTTAATTTAATATCAGATTTTTTTTCAACGAAATAATATGCCTTTTTAACACTTCGGTCCACACATCGGAATTTTACTGACATCGCTGTTTCCGGCAGAAGTTGCTCAGCAACTACGCCATTTCTTTAAAGGGATCCGGTAACTTTGTCTCAGATTCTGAAACAAAATTCTGGATTTAGCTCATGATGCAATGATAATCATAAACCTTTAGGTCAGTCAGGAACCCCATGACTTTTACAAGCTGATCGCCTGTCTGATTATCAAGATATTTATGATTGGAATTACAAATTTTGAAAACCGTTCGCCTGATGGTTCTTATAACACTATAGTCTATTAGGGAAAACGAGTATGGTAAAACCGGTCAATCAAAGATTTTTACTTTTTGAGGCACTTCTTGATCATTTTGAAGCGCAATTTTTTTAGGGCTTCATTATTACACCATATCACAGACACTAATAACATGTAGGGCCGTGTATCTCAGATTTAACACTGTTAAACGATCCCTTTAATCGATATAATAACATCCAGTTTTGTTATGAAGAATATGTACAATTTTGTTATGAATGATTTGTACAATATGTATTTGATTTGAGAGAAAATAATAACAAATACCTTTAAAAAAAACATTGCGATGTTAATAGCGATGTTAGGACCGTATGTTGAATAGGCCAAACAATACTTGTATTGAAACCACTGTCAGTTAAAAAATTCCAAATATAGTAGACGTGTATGTATTAACTCAATGTCAATTGCCAAATTAACTGTAAAAGATTTGTGTTTACTATACCAAACACATGCGCGCAGTTCCCATTACATGTACATGTATAACGGTTGATACCACAGTCACACCGACGAGACCGACATTAGACCGACCTAACAAACTACATTACCCTATTAAAGTGGCAAAGAATCGGTCAGTTTAGAGCCGGTTTGGAGTCGGTTTGGAATCGGTTTGGCGGTGTGACTGCGGTGTGGGCACTCAAACTAATGGACTTATAATGGTTTCAAAGTCCAGTCGATGATGTGATGACGTAGCTCAACCCTGAAACGAAACTGATAGTACCCGTGCGTTGGCGAAGAGAAGAGAAGAATGGGAGTGAGAAAGAAAGAGAGAGAGAGGGCCGGGAGCAAAGTTCATGTTTGATTTATTACGCAGAATATATACATCACATGCAACTTAATTGTTTCACTTGAACTTGCAAAATTCCTTCTTCAGTTTGTTCAGTACTATTTCTTAACCTGTGTAGCTACTATACTTAAATGTACTAGCTTCAACACATCACAGAATGCTAGTTCAGTATCACGCGAGGTTATTTTGTGCCAATTAGTACTGTTCCTGTGAGACTAATTAATGTCAGTGGGAATCGTTCATTGGATGAGCGAAAAATTCTCTTAGCAATTTTGTAAGCAGTTTCTGCTCCGGGAAAATGTTATTTTGTGCTGGTCAGCTTTACTTTCTTTCGTCACGTTATATACCCGCAGATCTGTATACCCGGGACGATTTCGTTCACATTAACCTACATAAACTTTTAAAAGATACAAAGGATTCCTCTCTACATTTGTTATCAATTCTATGTACACGTATAGAGATTGACCATGGTTTCCGAATCACGTCAGAGTCGATGCTCTACCTTTGCCTTTCGCTTATTTATCCTCTTCATTTTCATCTGTGCATGCATCTTTGGCTATGTGTACTTCTCAGCTTCTCTCTCGCCCATCGAACCCAAAGCGGTCAATATGAGTGTGATAGTCAACGCGACTCAAATCCCTGACCTGACGAACTGGACTGATGATGTTGTGGTCAATGAGACGGAGTATGGGTGCGGAAACGCCAGGTTTACAGTGCAGCAGTGGTCGATGGTCAACCTGCCTGTAGCGGTTAGTATTGAAGACTATAATACGTTGATATAGGCACTGATTAGTCAATATTTTATCGGGCAAGGATAGTGAGGGAGGGGGTCATGGATTCTTAAATACCCATGTATATAATTATGATTTTAATCATAATTTTAACAAACGTTTATCTTGTATAGCTCCTTCATAGAAAAATCTTGATGAATGATATTATGCTAAAAAAACATGAATTTACATGTGTATGTACAATTTACTGGAAGAAAATGTGACAACTTAGAGGCATGAAATCATCGTTGTAATACATGCTTTACCATGATTACATTTTGTATTTTCTTTGTTTTCTCAGACTGCGACTTGTTTTTCAACTTTTTGATCTAAGAACAGTCCTTTGTGCTGATATTGAGTTATAATACACGTTTATATACAGTATGTTTATATCTATTTATTCACTTATTTATTTATGATATGTTTCACATTTGTAGGCTCTGATAATCCTTTTCTTTGGGTTCTTTCAACCTCGGACACGGCTATGGCCTGGTTGCTGTGGAGGACGACCTAGCGTAGCTTAGTAAGTCAGACACGGTTGCTATGACGGCCGCTAATCATATATTGTGTTACTAAATGAAAAAAAGTTGCGATAGAGAATTTCAGAAGATCTTTCAACCATTTTAGAATATTTTTTTTTAATCGGTCACGTATTCTATCCAACACTAATCTAATGTAAGTATCATAATAGCTTTTTTCTTTCTTTTTAAAATCATGTTTGATTTTGTTGAAAAATATCTTCATTAATGCAAAATGAAGTAGGTCTAGGTATTCATTAAACTGATTATCTAGAAAACTGTTATTAATCTCTCCTGCAAAAAATCATAATAGTAACGTGTGACCTATAAACAATCGTAAATCAATTTATACCGTCATTTCTGTTGCATGTGTGATTGACTCTCATAAGGACGTAGAAATAGCTCGCAATTTGTAGAAAGGTAACTACAAATTTAAACAGGTTGTACGACACGTGCTTCTTAGACAATTGCTCCACGGTAAATTCTTGCACTGACCGAATTCCTAATTTCAACCCTGGTTCAAAAACTATATACATAACCCTAAACCTAACCTAGAACCCAACTACAACCCTAAACCTAACCCTATACTTTTGACGTGGTAAAATCGTTTTAATAGCAAATATCTTGTCACACCGGGGGCCCGTTTCATAAAACTTTTTATCTATAACAAATGCTAAATTTCTATGACAAATTTGCTCTCAGCCAATCAGATGCCATGATTTCAGTAGCTTTTAACAGTAGCTTGTAACTTGTTATTGATAACATGTTTTATGAAACAGGGCCCAGAAACATAATTTCAAGTCATTCAGACTTGTGGTACATTTGTCTTTTCTTTACAGTCCTGTCAACTTACTAGACTCGTACTCCGATCGCCTTGCCTTCGTGTGTGCATTCGGGATTACCTGTATTGGAATCCTCGATCTGTTTACCGGTAACTACTACGTCGAACCCAACTATGATGACCTGCCTGAGATGGTTAGAGGTAAGCATCGACCATATAGCCGTCAGGAAGAAGAACTTGACGATTTAATGGTTGGATTTATAAGTGGAGATGGAATATTAATGTTAATTTTCAATAAGAATCATGAACAATTCTATCGATGCCAATCAACAAATAACACATGAATAGAAGATATCTTTTACAAGAATGGTAATTTAATTTTTTTTAAACTCATATCCCTGTCCATAAAATTAGCTTAATATAGATATTTAAAATGTATAAAGTAAGTTATTTACACAGTTTATAAAGTATCTATATTAACGGTTTTTCTTTCAAGGTAAAACAATGCTACAATCTTCGTAAGATGGATTTAGGTACAGACATACTGAAGCTTCTTTGCTGCACCGAGACGATTGATTATATCAACCGGAACTACTTTGAAAGTATTCTTAGATTTTGTTTACTAATTAAATCACCTCTTTTATAATCCCTGTTGAGTTAGTCAGATTATGGTGTATCTTGCATCTGGTTGTATACGTCTACCTTTACTTCCGCAGGTGCTGTTCGTAGCTGTATGGCGTATGTAAACGTGTTTGCCATTGGACTAGCTCATTATCCAATCATGATCTGCCTAACTGTACAAGAATGGGTCGTTAGTGACGTCATCGGAGTACTCTATACCTTAGAATGGTAATAAAAGCCATATCTCTAAACTATCATTTTGTGCATCTTAATTGAATATAAGGTATCAAGTATTAATTATTAAAAGTATATGACGCTTTGTATATTCCTTCGATTTTTGACAGGCCTAAAATTTAATGAATAATTAATGACTAAAAAAAAATCAACAACAAAAATCACCATTTCAGATTTGGAGGATTATTTAGGTAAAGAAATAAAATGAATGAATGATAAATGTGACCAGTTGTATTTCAACTAAGCTTGGATATTAATTCCGAAGAGTATAATATCAGATGTCGATTGAATTCTGGGCTGACCTAAATGCATATAGGTAACTCAAGGGAGAAACTCTTTAAGTCATGGCCCCAAATAATGAATGTACATGTATATGGTCATCTGGATATGTGATATGCATTGTTTCTTAATTTTATTTTAGAATTTGATAATCGCCATATACTTACTGGCAATCTTTTACATCGTCTTCAACACCAATATCAAGGTTAAATTTCATTTTCTCGCTGAAAGAGAATATGAGCATTGACATACTGATATGAGTTTCACGATAAACGCCAAGCAAATTTTGATCTTAAAATGGGCATGTTTCTTTTATCTTATATCTTATTCTTTTCAGGGCATTTTTGTATTACTACTCGCTGGCTGAATGTCCCTGGGGAGTGAGTATTCCTCTTTTTAGCTGCGTTTTATTTTTCCTTTATATATTATTAACGACTTTAATAGACATGAAACATTGAGAAAACAAAAAATTATCATACCACGTATTTATCTTTGGACTGAAGTAAATAAAGCTATGTTTACTCTATGCGATTCTTCATTTAACACCCCATCAAGTGGAACGAGCAATATGAGCTCTAGCTGACGTGAACGTTAAGTCATAAATTCGTTGTTTCACAGTAAAAAAAAAATAACGTTCTCTTTCTCTCATCATATTTTCTTTCTCTGCTGTCCCCTCTCTCTCTCTCTCTCTCTATCTCTTACTTTCTTTCTCTATCTTTCTATTTTTCTTTTCTCTCTCTCTCTCTCTTATTTCTATCTTTCACTTTCTTTCTCTATCTTTTCTAATTTCTCTTTCTTTCGTTCGTTCTCTCTCTCTATCTATCTCTCTCTCTCTCTCTTCCTCTAATAAGAGAAAGAGGGGAGAGAGATTAGGAAGAGAGAGGGAAAAAAAGAGAGAGCGAGAGAGAGAGAGAGAGAGAAAGAAAATGAGAAAGAGAAAGAAAGAGAGTGGGAGAAGAGAGGTGAGAACGGGGATAAGATATAAGGGAAACGAGGATTGTGTTCAGTAAATTTTAAAAACACAGAGAAATGCGCTCTATTGACGGTAATACATTAGCACTATTTTTCTTTATCATTATGCTTACCCTCCTATAATATGTGCCGCACTCTCTCGATTAGGAATCTGATGAGGGTGATGTGAACAGTCTAATTCTGATACCAATCTACCTGTGTTACCTCGTTCTCTTGGTCCTCTTCATTCAAAGAATGTACAATAATTACATGTTCAGGAAAAAGCTTAGACAGGTAGGTCTAAAGGTTGATGCTACTGAAGATGAAGGAGTGATGGATGGTGATGAGGTTGGTGGTGCTATTAATGATAATGCTGCTGCTGCTGATGTTGATGATGTTGATGATGATGATGATGATGGTGATGATGATGGTGATAGCGATTATCATGATGGTGGTGATGAAGTTTGTGATGATGATGGTGGTGATGATAGTAGTAGTGATGATGATGATGGTAGTAGTGATGATGATGGTGGTGATGATGGCAGTAGAGATGACGATGGTGCTGATGATGGTGGTAGTGATGATGATGGTGCTGATGATGGTGGTAGTGATGATGATGGTGATGATTATGGTGGTGATGATGGTAGTATAGTGATGATGATGGTGATGATCGCAGTAGGGATGTGATTTGTGGTAACGAAGATGATAATATTTGTTATTGATTTTTTAATGATAGCAATGGTGATATATTTTTCCAAAATTCTCTTGGATATGAACACTAATTTCAAGTAATATGATAATGATTTTGCATTGTTGTTCTTGCAGGGTCTTGAAGTGGAGATCCACGACTATGAAGAAGACTTCATGAAGACACACTTCTATCAAAGGGTCAAATATCTATTGACGCCCAAGGAGGAGTGGGAAAAGTACCAATATATTACTTATAGAAAGAGAAAGAGAGAGAGAGAGAGAAAAAAAGATAAGGAGAGAGAGAGAGAACAGAGAAGAAGGAGACGATGCCAAATTAATGTTTAACGAACTAAACGATTACCACTTTTCTTGACACCGATTAAGCATGCAAAAGTCGAACTTTCGAAAAAGAAAAAAAGAAATGTTATACTATCAATTATGTAAAATTAGTTTCATCCATTCTATATGACTATATTAAATATATTTTTACAAAGTTTCTTAAATCATCAATTTGACCTTAAAAGACGTAATTCCATTTGTCTGTCATTGAAATATTTCTTGATTTAATTTTTAGAGACAAGGAAGAACCTGGAAAATGCAGAAAACTTTGGAACAAATTTTACCAAGATGAACCAGGTTGGTGGATCATGATTGCTCTAAATATAATTCAGTTACCTCATTGATTGAATCGTGACGTAGAAGTAAAAACAGCAGCAGTAGACGGTAGTAGTAGTAGAAGAAGAAGAAGTAGTAGCAGTAGCAGTAGTAGTAGCAGCAGCAGCAGCCGTTGTAATAGTAGTAGTCTTAGTAGTAGGAGTAGTGTAGTAGTAGTAGTAGTAGTAGTAGTGGTTAGTCTTTAATAGTACTAGTAGAAGCAGTGGTAGCAGCAGCAGTAATCGTTACAGTAGAAGTAGTAGTAATAGCAGCAGAAGTAGAAGTAATAGTAGAAGTAATAGCAGTAGTAGTAGTAGTAGTAGTAGTAGTAGTAGAGTAGTAATAACAGTAGTAGTAGTAGTAGTGTAGTAGTAGTAGTAGTAGCAATAATGTTACAGCTTAGCCAACAGTAGCAGTAGTAGCAGTGGTGGTAGTAGAAAATAGAGTAAACAACAGTAGTAGTAGTAGTAGCAGTGGTAGCAACAGTAGTGGCTAATAGTGGTAGTAGCAGCAGCAGCAGCAGCAGCAGTAGTGGTCAGGTCTTTAATGGTACCAGCAAATGGTGGCAGCCGCCGTCACAACGTTAAGCCTGGTAGCAGCAACAATGTTGCACAGTTGTAGTAACAAGCAGGTAAAGCAGGTAAGTAGAGTAGCAACGATGGTGGTGTTGTTGTGGTGTTGGTGGTGGTGGTAGAGTGGTGGTGGTGGTGGTAGTGGTGGTGGTGGTGGTGTAGAGTGGTGTGTAGTGGTGGTAGTAGTGTTGGTAGTGGTGGTGGCCAAGGTGGTGGTGCAGGTAGTGTTGTGGCAGCAGCAGCACAAATATTAGTAGTAGTAGTAGTACTTGTAGTAGTAGTAGTAGTAGTAGTAGTAGTAGTAGTACTTGTAGTAGTAGTAGTACAAATAGTAGTAGTAGCAGTAGTAGTAGTAGCAGTAGTAGTAGTAGTAGTAGTAGTAGTAGTAGTAGTAGTAGTAGTATATAAAAAGGAAATATAAAGATATAGTAACCACAAGATCATGAGGAGAAGGAGAGAAGATGAATAAAAACTGCATTTCTTACCGTTCAAGTAACATAGGCCTTTCAAATATATTTTTAATTTTCTCCAGGTTTTCTATTTTCTCGTCGTATCATCTGCACCATAGGACTGAGTGGGCTGTGTTTATTTTGTGTAAGGAAACATCTGATTATAACTTCTTTTTGCACAACAAGTAGCATTATAGATCATAATTTAGAGGAGTACCAAAACATTTAAACATTTAATTTGAATTGAATTTATTTATTCACGGTAAAACTCACATCAGCCTAAAAAAGATTGCTTTTCAGCAAGTCCGTGTTGAAGTATATCCTGGAAGTAAATTTGTAGATATTAAAAGAAGATGTCACGTATTTTACGTCACTGTGTAGAAAATGTCATAATCAAAGAAGGGAAAGTGATATTATTGAAATATGTGATCATTTTTGCATTCCAATATGTTTTCTTTTATGTTTAACTGTATATGCGATTCATCTTCAACTTCAAGACACTAAAATGGTACATTTCAGCTGTAAAATTAATTCCTACACATTTAAAACATTATCCTATCTATGGCTGAATGAATCATTTACAACTTGTCTAAAAAGTATATTTACGCTTATTTCAAGAGTGTGTGAAGGAGCAAAATCCCAACGCGTCTTTAAATATGATGGAAATTAAGATTTGTAAACGTTTCTTGCGACATAAACCTCGTGATATTTGTACAAACTCTTTTAGAGTTTACGTTTGTTATTTCAGGTGACAGGTCATATTTATATTTACATCTATTTGTTTCTGTGCTTATGTCATCATGCATGTAGGTTGGAATTATTTACGAAGCCAGTGGAATCTACCTGGAAAGGTGGGCTGCTCAAACCTTTGCTGTAAACGGATCACTTTATAACTACCTTGCCGAAAGCAATGACACTGATACGTTCTACACAGTCAAGGATATCGTTAATTCATTTGCCTGTAAGTTTTCTCATGTAGGGATTATTTTCACTGCAATGTGTTACGCATATAGGCGGGTTGGAGATGAGGCGAGACAGTCGCGTGGATGGCCCCCTAGTGGAAAACAAATATTGTAAACTGGAAAAGAGAGGGGAACAAAAAAGAAAAAGAAATAATGGAATTTTAATTTCATCCATGCACCCCGCCCCTTAGTGAGTCTTGGAGGGTCGCCCTCCCTACGACTAGCTCCCCTTCACACACCTCCATTTCTTTAAAGAATAATGACTGGGCAAAATTAACTAATTTGTCATTATCTGTTTTCATTTTACAGAGTCAATGTACGTATTTTAAAGAAGAAAAAAAAACTAGGACGATTACAATTTGCTATATCAGTACTATTTAAAAAAAATATTCAATTGACAGTGCGTCTCTTTCTATTTGTGTTATTTGTTCTTTGTCTACAGACACGTTTTCACCGACAACATTCGCTGCTATGGGAGTAATGATCTGCTACAATATGGTCACTTTTATTGCATATAGGTGAGAACAATAATTTATTCCAATCTGGACTTGGGTAATCCAGATTCAAATCAAATTACATGCCAAATCCTTATAATTTGAGAACTCTCTCATTTATAGGGCTTATAGCCTCCACTGCTTTGCTTTTCTCATGGTATAGCCAACTATCACCTCCATCACACTTTATATGACATTTTCGCTGTATATTTAACTTTCTCATTTTCACTCCTTCGCTTTCCTCATTAAAGTATTTATGAAATCACTAAAAGTAAATTCTCTCTTTCTCATGCAGTAGTAGAAAGACATCGCATTTATACAAACATTAACACAATACACTTAAATAATTAATTAATGATGCTTTTTGCAGTTGAAATGTAATCCATGTTTCTTTATTTGGCAATACAAATAAATGCACTGATAACAAATAAATAATTATTTACACAAAATAGGTTGTCAATCACTTTTATAAATAACACAACTTGCAAAATATACAAATGTATATCATGCTGTTTGTTCTGACGTATAACTTTATACATGACATGGACCCTTTAAAAACGTATAAGTTTATACATCGTACAGACCATCCAAAACGTATAAATTTATACATCGTACAGACCATCCAAAACGTATAAATTTATACATCGTACAGACCATCCAAAACGTATAAGTTTATACATCGTACTGACCATCCAAAACGTATAAATTTATACATCGTACAGACCATCCAAAACGTATAAATTTATACATCGTACAGACCATCCAAAACGTATAAATTTATACATCGTACAGACCATCCAAAACTTTTAAATTTATACATCGTACAGACCATCCAAAACGTATAAATTTATACATCGTACTGACCATCCAAAACGTATAAGTTTATACATGGATTTGGAGGGTGCGTGCCATGTATAAACTTATACATATAAACATACGTATAAACTTACAGTGATCCTACAAATTGACCCTCTTAAAGTGATGTGAAACTTTAATATAATAACAAGGAGTAATTACAGCTGGAGTAAAAGCTTAACAATTTCCTCTGAAGTAGGCTCAATGCCACAACAACCACGACAAATATATATGCGCTCTCGAATACATGCACATTGATTCAAAAGAACTAACGATGAAACACCCGCGGCCAGTATTGCTACAGAGGATGCACATATGCAATTAAAGGTATTCAATATAATGATAATTGGTTACACAGAAAGTGCTCATGAATGGTATAACCAGGTGTAAGCAAACAGATACACGTCCAAAAATACAAGATTTAAAGTTGCTAATTCCATGAGTGGACACATGTGGACTTTACTCTGGTTGATTTAATTTAATAGAAATATTTTCTTGATAGTACCATATAAAATATGAAAATCAGAAAAGCAATCAGCAAGGGATCAATATTGTACTTGAAGCAGTACATATTTATTACACTCTTAAGGCAATATCTCAAGAAATCTTGCTTGTTGAGGAATGGGATTTTCAGAGTGGCATCGTACATAATTACTAAACAATTGCCTATTTGTTTTCTATGTTTATTGATATAATAAATCAACTGTGCAAACAAAAACCCACAAAGTTCACATCCTCTCTAAAATGTTTTCTTTTACTTTGGTGGCATCGCGCATCAAATATCAAAGAACCAAGGCAGTTTAATAATTCTATTGACTATCCTTTGGAATCTGCCAGATGTTTGCATAAATTATCCTCAGTTTGGACTCCAGCTCTGATAATTCCTTGATTATAACTTTGAAGTATATGATCTTCCAACTACATCATTGATATCAACAACCGTCTTCTGATGCTTGGAAATGAGTTAGATCGAGTGTTTCATTTTGACAAGATGGTAACAAAATCAAGGGCCCAATAGTTGTGACCCGAGTTTTTATCCTTGATAAAATAATAATATGTGGGTTTTTGTGTTGATGCTTTAGAAAAATAAATAAGGTGACGAGTCACGTTCACCAACCCTGTGCCTTTGAAATTACCTTCAAAGTAATCAAGTTCACTTGGCAAGACAAAAATATGCTCTAATAAAAGATAATAATAATAATATTGCACTCTAGTATAGCGCTCATCTATATAGCAAGGTGCTCCTGCATGTATGTTACCTGACCTTAACTAGGCTACATATTTTGGTACAACATAGTTTGAGTGTAGTAAATGTATGTTAAGGTCTTGCCAAAGCTAGACCTTAGTGAAGTGGCCGAGATTTGAACCACATACATGTACCTAATGATCGGTAGTCCAGCCACCTATCTACTAAACTAAAAACACATCTACACATAGACTTAAATACTTGTATTAGATAGCTCAGAGAGTTGCTAAGGTGTGATTGGTCCACAGCATGTCAAGTGATATGGGGACTGCAATTTATTGTTAACAGTTCACGCCCGGTCATCTGGATGGTTATATTGACCAGCTGGTCAACGATAACAGTAGGAGCATACGCGCTTGAGCTAAGACAATGTATTCATGTATCAACAATATTCGTTAATAACAGCTAAGCACAGAGAAGAAAGGCGAAGACAATGGATATCTACTGTAGATCAGACTCTATTAAACTGTTCGTGTTCAGACTTTCATGTAAAAACCATGACTTGGTCTTAATCAAGGTTATCTAATATTATAATAGATATTTCCTGTTATGTATGTAATACATATTCTTTAGCCTACCTAAAGGAGTTTTATTTTCCCTCATGAAAATACAACTCCAGCGCCAAAAGAATGATATATAAACACCCTACCAGCCATATCTGTATAAAAATATTTACATAAAAACGTTAGTTTGTCACATATCTTAACAAGATTTTTCAGAACTAAATGAGGTAGTGATCGAGGTGAGGAAATGAGAGAAACAAAATGCACTAAGGTATAGAACACGTCTGGTCCATGCTTAATACTAGATCTGCATCTAGAATCTCCTCCGAGTCTGCAGCACCCATCATGGCCTCTATTTCTGTGCTGGACAGTGTTGTCTCCTCTACCATCCTCCCATTTCGTCCACATTCTGCTGCAACCCTTGCCAGCAGTCCTGAAAATATAATAGAGAAAAGAATATTTAATTTTGTTTGTCTGGTGAAGCTTGTGAAGAACCAAGTTATTAGACGCAACACTAGGTAAAGGGCTTTAACCACAGCAAGCGAGCACCTAATTCCATACCAAATGCATTACATATTGTTCATTTTTGTATTTTACTTTGGTAAGTTCAATATGGAATGCTTTAGTAAAGTTCAGTCTGTCTTTGATTTTCAAAGCTGGTTTCGAGTTAAATTTGCTCAACATCTCTTTATCAATACATTTCTACTTAAATGATAAACCCCCTTTTTTAAATTTTTGGTTGTCTTACTAAAATAATACTTTTACATTATCAATAAAAAAAAAAAAAAAAAAGCATAAACCCTTACTGAATGGGGCTATTTTGAAATTTGTAAGACTGGAGGGGGCCTCAGAGCCTACCCTTAAGTAACCAAATTTGGCACTGACGTTTCAATTTTCTTGTTAGAATTTTTAAAATCTGATTTTATTTCTCGAAAATGGTATACACATATGAGTTATAGTTTAAATAGACCAATCTGAATGTCTCAAATTGTAATATCTATGGAAAGTATTTTTAAATAGTGAATATGTGAGCCATTGTTTAAAAACAATATATCTAACGATCGGTTCTAATAACCACCGTTTTAATTTCTCTCCTGGTGAGAATATATATAAAAATCTCTGTTTGTAACCTATCTAAAATGTTTCATTCCAAATTGTTTTTGGTTTCAGAGTTTTTGAGAAGATATAAAGCTCTCTATATCTCTCTTGACTTGGATTTTTTTTAAATTATATGCTCACAATGTCATCTCAAGTCTTTAAGCTTTTACACAGTTCATTTCTTCTCAAACAGTTTTTATATGCCTTTTTTTTGCATATTTTTCAATTCTTATGTATTTCAATGTTTTATGAACATTTTTTTTTGCATTCTACTGGAAAACTGGAAGAAAAAAAAGAAAAAAAAAAAATCGGCTCGACCTTTTATCATGAAAGGTCTGATTTTCAACACCTCAGTGTCATAAGATTTATAACACTTGAAAAAAATCATGAAGCGCTAGCTATTGCTGAAAATGCAATGGGTTTGACAACAAAATTTGTCTGGGGGCGCCATCTGAGACCTTTCCGTAAAGTTAGGGTTAACACAAATTTCCGACAAGGCACAGGGTTGCTTATTGATATTGACCATGATTTTGCACGACCCCAAATCTCGTGACTAAAATCTTTGTTGTGCAACACTGGGCAACTTTGATGCTATTAATGTCAGTTATTATGCGTCTAGAATTTATGGATAGTGAAAAATAGGTAAATATACTTGAATTGAAAAAGCCAATTTGAATTTACACAATTTGGACGTTATTTCACAACTTTCCTTTCCTTACATTTTATTTTATTTTTGTATTCATGTTGCTTTATTGGTATCTCTATATATTTAATCTACCCATTTATTCTAAAACTGTATCATAATTTAATTGGATCTGTATATAGATAAAATGTCTTACCGTCTCCAACGTCAAGAACCACTTCATCAATAGAAGTGAAATGCTCCACTGCATATTTGTAGAAGTCTGATCTTGATGGCATGTAGAGTTGGCTAGTGCCAGCACCCCTCCTCCTAGACTCGACAATACCATACTGCATACAGACATTATGGTTGACATCTGTTGATAAAATATATATGCACATTTTATATGGCTACTTAGAACAGTATGAATAAGCCTTAATTTCCTATAGAAGTAAAACGAATATACATACATGTGATTTTTCACATGAGGCACAATTTCTTTTCAAACAGATACAATGTGATTTTTGAGTTCTGAATGCACCTTTTTCTTTAGGAATAAAAACCCAGACATTAGAAATGCATTTGTTTCACAATTACTCCGCAGTTGTCTAATTAATATAATTAGCTTGCTTTGGAGGTAATGTGTTTGAGATCACATGGCAAGCATCTTATCTTCATTTGTTCAGCATTAGTCAGCTATTATATGTTTTTTCCCCAAAAGCATTCAGTAATCATTATTTTTGAAGTTTTGAACATTCATTGTAAATGTCATTGGATTCTGTCAGAAATTAATTTCTGTCATTACCAGAACTCAAGATTATATTTAAAATCCAAGTGATATAAACAAAAATTTATATGAATGTTGAGCTTCATAGGAGGATTTCTTAAGAAAGAATTTTCATTCAGATCGAGCAGCCAATCTAACACACTGGAAGTTATACGGTAACATTCTTTCTTAATAATTTATATTTTTTAACACACACTGCAGCTATCTCATTATTACACAACCACAAAAACGTTTGTTATGTTGCTTTGAATACCGAAATAACAGTCAGCTTCATAAGATATTTAATAAAAGACATGGAACATGCATAGTTACCTTGAATATCTCCTACTGGGGACTGGACAATATGCAATATATGCACATCGTGTCGGGTATGTTGGCTGACCACTTTGGATATCGCTGTGATGTCCTTTGTCAGGAAGATTCTGGTAGTAGCCGATGGTGTTGAGGATAACTGGATATCCTGTAATATCAGAAATTCAAATAAAAGGAAAGAACATACAAATTAACTATAATTCTAATATGTTGAGCCCAGATAATATACACAATGCAAAGTTCTGGAAACTGTTTTTTTTTATTTATACCCTTTTCATAATTATCTGCAGCTTAACATTTGCTATGTTGAATCAAAATAGAAAAATCAAATTTGAAAATAGGATGAAATAGCATGTGGGTGCACTTTTCCATGCCAGTCGCCTGGGCGACAGTGCCATTGTACGTAATATATGACTTGTGGGAAAATTGCAATTTCTATGCCATGAATATAATTGTTTTTTTTGTTATCAATGACAAATTACCAATGATTTTTCATCAGCATAAGATCATTCTCCATGTAAATCCCTTAACCTTGAGTTCCTTATAGATTACAATATTACAACTTTGAGATATTTTAAACTCACAATTTTGAGATTTGTTTTATGTGAAATTCAGTTTACCTCTTTCAATTACCAAGTGCCTACAAATAAGTGCTTTGGAACCTTAAGAATATGGGACAATACCTCTTCTAGTTCTTGTATCATAAGGGCTGGGATGTCGCCTGCATTCATGTCCATGTCTCTCTTGGCCCTGCTGATGTGCTCCAGGAAGACCTCTGGGATGTTACCTTTTGTATACTTTTTACCTGAAAAAAATACATATACATTGATCATAGAGCTCGAGTCAATTTGACCCCTCCCCCACAATATCTTGGCCACAGAAGGTCTGATTGATGGGAAATTTTGCATGGACAGCAATGCACATGCAAAGAAATGTTGCTTTGATGTTTGTTTTTACAAAAATCACTCATTTATTACTTTATTATAATTCATGCAAATTAAATTCCTATTTTAACACATTCAATAATATATCATTAAACAAGGCAAACGCCAAGCGTTGTCTTGCCTGCATCTTAGGCCCTATAAGCAGATCAGGAGGTGAATTTTGGGTTCTGGTAGTTTACTCTTTAGCAATAATGGAATCCCAAGGAAAGTCTGTTTTCCTTTTGACCTGTTGCCTTTGACCCACATTTGAACTTGACATGTTTTATAGAACAATTTAGAAAAGGCAGTATTTTGTACACAAACGTACTATGCAAAATGTCAATTGTGGCTAGACGTGTGGTTAAGTAATGTTGCATAACCTCTAGCATGGACTGTCCCAATTTTGGGGCAAATTTGGTCTCAAAAGTTGCGAGACAATAAAGTCATTGAAAGGCAGGTTGTGATTTGTAGCGGTTACGTGGCAGTCCTGGATTGTGTACGGGAGGCAGGGGCCAAATTGACCCCCAGTCAGAATAGTCAACCCTACTAGTTCATCTAAACTTTAAAATTTGGATTGATGGAGATACAGGATAGCAATTATTGTATATCTTGCTGGGGCTCAATATTCTCTTCAATAGACATTATACGAAGCCATGATTTGTGCATACCAACATAGGGTTCCAGGGCTGCTTCTGAAGTGAAGGTTGGGTATCTTTCTATCGCCTCTTCCCACGTCTTAGCCCCAACTCCCTTAGCAAACACGCTCTTCAGACTCTTCATTGCCTTCAGTTCATCGGCATCCGCCTTCATCTTTTTAACATTCAAAGACAAGGTCGCCTCCAGAAGAAGTGAATATCGCTCCTCTTCTGAGAGTCCTTGTAGCTTCATGAAACACTATAAAATAAGACAAATGAAAATAATAAGAGTAGTTATTAGTGCACGTGAAGTATTGTTGCTCACTGTCAGAAGACAAATTTTATTTGCATATATATGAACTATCAACTTTTTCAATCAAAGTCAATTCTTCTGCAAAGAATCCCCAATTCATCTATTGTTTGATTTGAATATGTAAAAACTATTGCTTTAACCCTATTCTCACTTTGAGTGCAAGCTTAATGCGAAATATTGCAAGGACGTCAATACAGATTTGTTTTTATCACAAATTTGTTACTTTATTATAATTTATGCAAATTAGATACCTATTTTAACATATTCATTAATATTTCATTAAGTTATGAAGCTCAATCTCTTTTTTAAAGTTGCTGAATAGCATAGGCAACAATACTGAAATAATAAATAATGAAATTTCCGATCAATTCTTTTGTATTCTATTGTTTCATAAACTACTTATGTATCTATTGTTTTCATTTATATATGTGATTTTTTTCATGTTTCAAAAGTGTATCTTGAAAAGTTTCAAGACAAGTATGGTCAGGCAAAAGACTAGAAGGCACAATTAACAGTGTTGTAAAGCAATTTAGGAAAAGCAGTATTTTGTACACGAACGTACCTATGCAAAAAGTTGATTTTATTGTTAATTTTAGAACTCGGTCTCAAAAGTTGCGAGACAAACAAAAAAGTCAGAAAAAGTCACCGAAGCCGTGTCGCTATTTGCAGCCATTGCGCATCAGTCACAGATTTTGAACTGGAAATTGAACCCCCTCCAGTCAGAATAGGGTATCCGCCAATGGTGGCGCTATATTACTTTATTTACTTTGGTTGTGATGATTTGATAAACTCCTTATAGCGGCTGAATAAACCACAATTCTCATTTGCACAGAAAACATGTGGTATGTGTGACATCCAGTCCAGCTCAATTTTTGTATTTTTCATATAGCTCATTACTCAGCAATAATATACATTTTCTACCAAAAAGTTATAATTTATTTGGTGTTTTGAACATTCGCAAGTCAAGTTTTGTTCGATTCTATGAAGAAAAAAAATGCTTTCCTTCATTACTCAAGATGATATTTAAATGTGTAAAAAAAAAAAAAATTTAAAGCTTACTTACACATTGTTTCAAATCCTTTCCAGTAGATTCTCTAGTTGCATCGAAAAGGAGAGTGGCTTTCCTGTAGCATCTGTTTGAATAACTAGCCAACTGGAAAGTTGGCTCGAGAGCCCTCAGTGCCTGTAAATTACAACAAAAAAAGAAATGGATAATATATGCTCTCATAACCAGTTTGATTCTGAACATTCCAATTCATTCACTGCAATCACCATTGCATTACATAATTCACCATATTGTAATATGACCCTCAAGTTAAAATATAAGAAATGTTAGAACTTTTTGGCTAAAATTTATGTTTCCAACAGTCACTCTTGAAAGCTCGATCATCTCAAATCAATCATTGATTAAACTCCATTTTGTCATGTACATGTAAGTTGGCTGAATATAACAATAACCTTTTATTGGGGGTTGGGTGATGTTCATGAGTTTTTATGCTGAACATAAATCTAATTTAATGTCCGATTCATCGCTTCATTAAAAAAAAAACCTACTTCGCTACAAGTAAAAATAGAACATTGAATGAATTCAGCATTTTATCTAGATGAAAATGTCAGATGAAAATGTCAGCTCTAGTGTTTAGACTTACATTGAAGGAGCCATTTTTCCCAAGGGCTAGGGAACACTTGCGTCGAGGCAGTCATAGTGCAGGGCTCATCCTCCACATCAAGGTTGTTGTCATCGTATAGAATTGACCTGCAGACAGCAACCTCCTCCTGCAAGCACGGCTTGTCTACAGCAGGTTGCCCACACCTATGCAGTGATGCCACTCTCAATGCCTCAACCTTGTCCAGGTTTTGGTACACCCTGCAGCGCCATCCACGAGATAGATGTTCATATCTAAAGCAATCAGAAAAAGTATATTGGTTATAGGATATTGAGATGGGTAGGATATAGAAACATGGTGTATATATGTATCATGCAGAATAAAATATTGGAAAAAAGCTTACACAGTATACCTTTCCATGCAGTCACACACTTTTTAAGAAAACAAATATGAACATGGTACACAAGGGAAATATTCTATGGGATTTTATTTGAGTCAGGGATCTAAAAATATTTTGTATTGTCCTTAATATACCCTTCATTGTATAACTATAAATGGAACACCTCTCTATTACCATTTTTCTTCCCAAATGGTACATTGACTACCTGGGTAGCATTTCTTTATGTTACATGCTTCCACTACATATTTGTGGACTGCATAATAAATGGAGAAAAAAAGACAAGTGATAAATGAATATGTTCTGTACATATAATATCGGTAAGTACATCACATAATCCCTTTAAAAATTTAACCTTTGTCTCATACACTGTAAAACAAAAAGAAACAAAAATAACATTAAAAAGCAATTGCAAAACGGGTAACTTTTATAGAATAAAATACCTTTCATCGTCAACAAGATCCTTAGCTGCAAGAGCATAGCACACCCTCCTAGGAGCTGGTAAGCTGTTCCAGAAGGGCCATCTACTGCGAGGACTGGAAGGACATGGGAGCTCTGGAAGTGGGTTGCTGCCTTCATCACGAACTGTTTGGCCTCCATCACTTCCTTCCTGGTACGTGGTCTCTGGAGATCCTTCTCGGCTCCACAAGTTTTTGAGGGAGATTTCAGAAATGCCTACATGTAAAGAAATAAAATTTCAGGTCAATGACACATTTTCAAAGATTGTGACATTTAAATCTTTAATGTTTATAAATAATATCCCCTGTGCAGAGAACAATCTACATTTTGAAAATGACACCAGGCCCGTTGCATAAAGACTTACTATTATGGTAACTTTGCCATTATGGTAACTACCATGGTAACCGGCTCAGCAGCCAATCGAAATCAAGGTTTCTATGGTAGTTACCATAATAGTAAGTCTTTATGCAACGGGCCCTGATACATATTATTAGTAACTGGATCAAAACACACAGAGGCTCATCAGGAAATTTTGTCCTAGAGCTATACAAAAAATATTCCTATAGCCCTTTTCAATTCAATCTCATTTTGCCTTATGTGGAAAATGCAACATATGAACATTGTTTTGGGGAATTGGCAATTAATCATTTTTCAACTTTATTTTGGTTTTAATCAGCAGTTGGCCATTTTACCTTCCCTGTGGCTATTGCAGAGGGGCATTAAATAATCAATTTGGCCCCAAACATGTACTTCATAAACAATAAGAAAAAGGAGATTGTAGTTTTGATGAAAAAATGGAAATATTTGTGGTATTTGTATAGGAGTCCATTTAAAAATTGTTTGAAGTTATACAAAATCAAATAATAAAAGTGGAATGTCCCAATTTTATCAGGCTTTCAGTGCTGTTATATTGATAAACTATTTTGTACACATTCTCTCCATGATATTTGCATTTCTCTTTGATTTAAAACTGCCAATCAATAACATCACATTTAAACTTAGTGATATCATGTAGAGAGAAATGTTGTACGCCTGGAATTATTAGTGAAATGAATTTTGTAAAAGAATGGAACACAAACTAACCTTGACATTTTTGTTCAATTGCTGCATCTGAATTCTCCGCCGAATGTTCAGAAGTCTTGTTTCGTCTCTTACGTTCTGGTGGAGTTCCGTCGCTGCTAGATCCAGAACTGCTACGTTTTTGCCTCGATTGTGTGTAAGATTGAGAAGGAAGGAGTTCTTCCTCTGATGACGGAAATGAATAGATCATGTCGTCATTAACGATCGCCATCACTGACAAAACATCGGTCAGGCTGTTCGTTTTTTTCAAAGTCTTTGCCATGTTTGTGACACTCATTTGGCAAAACTTTGCCTGTGTAGAAAGACCATTACTAAAACAGACCTGGGAAGAAAGTAAATCGGACAAATACAGGCATTAATATAAGCTGCTTAATGAAATTATATTCATTTTGCTTTGACAACCTCACACAAAGATTATAAGGGATACAGTTGAATGTTCTACATGTTTGCCTAGAACTAGAAATATCACCGAAAGTGATTAATACTCACCCCATGTGTGTGCAAAAATGAAGAAGTGGTTTGATATATACAAGATTTTACAGATTTATTGCAATAATAGACCATTACCATGGCAACACACTTTCCGACACATTAAAAATGTGTCTTGCACATAATCAACTCAAGATCAATATTTGTGCGAAATTTAATGAGCATTGCTCGAAAAATGAAGAAGTGGTTTGATCTGCAAGATTTTACAGATTTATTGCAATAACAGACCATTACCAATGCAACGCACTTTCCGACACATTAAAAAAAATGTCTTGTACATAATCAACTGGAGACCAATATGTGTGCCGAAGTTTCATGAGCATTGCTCTAAAAAATGAGGAAGTATACATGTATATAGTTCGATCCACGAGATTTTCCCGATATATTACAATAATATGCCGCTCCCATGGCAACGCAGTATCCAACACAGTAAAAGTATGTCTTGCACATCTCCATCCTAAGACCAATATGTGTGCCAAGTTTCATGATCATTGCTCAAAAAATGAGGAAGTAGTTCGATCCACAAGATTTGCAACAGACTGACCG